>JAPMOR010031339.1:151147-162665 GCA_026543865.1 Argiope aurantia | reverse complement strand
CATGAAATCAATATATATATATATATATATATTGATTTCATGAGTTAAATCGATACGTGTAAGTGACAAAAATTAGTTAAGTCATTCGATGATTTCCTAATATATCTAAATATATTTTTTAAAGTCATTGCCTTTTAGAATACGAAGATACTAAAAATTGAGAAGAAATTGTATTATTCAGTTCAATATGAAGCAGGACAATTTAAATAAATAATAAAAAGAAATCCCCATTCTCCTCCATCCGTGAAATTAAAGTCAATTTTTAATAAAAACTCTTTCTAATTTTTTGTCCTAAAGACTATGCTTAAATTTCTATGAGGAATGAAACACTTCTCTAGGGGCTTAGCTGCATAAATTATCAAAAAAGGAAATAATATATGCTTAAGAGGCAGATTGAAAAAAAACTGAAGCGTTAAAGTTTTACACTGTCACTAAATCAGATATCATCCAAGCGAATGAAGAAATTCTGAATGCCTTACGAATTTCAAAAGAATTCAGATTGCTTTCTTATCTATTGGATTTCAAACTAAGCTAATATTAAAGTCGAACTTTGACAATTGTGCTCTTTTTGCATTTATGACAACGACGATTACGAAGTATTTGGGGGACGGATGACAGTAAGCGCGAAACTTATTAAGCGAACGCGAATATTAAGCAAAAGCTAGCTGTGATTTTTGCTTTATTCTTAACCAATTTTTAACGTGATTAACTTAGGAAAACTTCGCAACGAAAAGAAAATTAAAAATATTTTAATTAAATATTTTTTCGGGTTTTAAAAAATATATACGTAACGTTTTTCATGACTTTTCCTTATTTCATAGTTTTGGCAAAAATAAAAATAAGTAAACAAGTAATAAAATAAAATTCCATAACCAGATCCCCTTTTTCCGCTACCTAGAATCTAATCTATCGACATGCAAGTTAATAATTGAGTTTAGTCACCTTAATAGTCCATTTTAAAGAAAGACACTGACTTATTTTGAAATGAACCCAGTAATTTTTATGTCATGAAAAAATTTATATCTGAGATTCCAAACCCTTCACGAAACGTCCAGACCATGTTAGCGGGAAGGCGTTTGACTCCAGATGTCATATTTAATTCCCCAAGTCCACCAATAATCTCAATAAGAAAGAATTTCAATGGAAATCAAGACACCATAAGGCTAATATAATAGACAAAAGAAAATACTTGGAGTAGCAATTTTTACTTTTTCTTAATTTATCCATTAAAGATGCTAAGAAATAATTGATTTAATTGTGATTGAATCTAATGTTTTAAAACTACTTATATTAGAAGATAAATACCTATAATATATACTTATGAGTAAGAGACAAAATAATATAGGCATGAAAATTCTCTTTATATGTGATGAGGAGAATTTTTATGTATTTCAGAAACTAAAATTTTCTATAGTTTTTTTTACTTATATTTAGGAAAATATATGCACTATACGTTGCATTGCATGAACATAATAATCATAAATATAAAATATTTTATGAATCGAAATCATGTTTCTTTACGTCCATTAGAAATATGGATTAATTTTGCGAAATTAAGATAATTGTGAGCCTAAACTTAATGTACCTCAGATGCAAGCATAAGATTAGTGTAAAATGAATTTTTATCTCAAAAATGAATATGTTCTCGTTCACAGATCTGAGCGAAAATTTTCCAGCTCTCTAACTTAGACGCTATTCAATTTTGAGTAAAAGCGAAACTAACTAAAAGGAAATGACGTACAGAAGTAAAAATATTGACTTATGTACGTCATTTCCTTCTTTCATTCCCAGAAGTGGGTAGAAACCTCAGATATGAATCTTCAGCAGCATAAACTACTAAAATGGGTAAGAAGAAATCTATAAAGAAAGCCTGTGCTTTTTTGCATCTGAAGCACAAACGACAGTTCGAGGAAACCCCATCGTTATAAAGGAGATAAAAGAAATTGAAATCCTCTGCTGTTGAGTTCTCGGATAAGTCGTATCTTTTATCTATTTGTATGTTTGCAGTTGAACTTTGAATCTTTATGGGACTGAATAGATGTATGAAGAGACGAAGTGCGAAACATATTGAATCATCAAATTCAATAACAGATATTCTCAAAACCAATGAACAATTTGTTGGCAGCTATTCCTCCTTTAGTAGAGTTAGTTAATTACACATGATTATACAGAGAAAGTAGCAAAGTGAATTATAGAATACTGATTTAATGAACTAATTTAGAAAAAGTAAGTTTTGAGATTACAAGGAAGCCATATTGACCTAGTGATAAGCATGCCGGTTTCGGGGCAGGAGAGTTCCAAACTTGGTACCACATTCCATTTAATACCGTCATATTTTCAAGTTCAAATATATTATCAATTGCAATGTTTTTCCTAGTTATATACTCCACATATACGACAATAAAAACAAATATCAGGATTTTCTTTTCTTATATTTGCTTACTGCAAATTCAATTAGTAAAAAAAAATGTAAATAAATATTGAGGCTGATTTTGGAATATTATAAATTCAAATTCGGTAATATAAATAAAATTGGTTAAACTCTATCCATTTCATACCTATCGTTATTATGAAAAGCAGCAATAAACTCTATATTCAAAGATCAAACATTTTACCTAGAGTCTTATTTTTATAAAATTCGCTTCCAAATTTTTTCATAAATTCCACTTTTTAAAATTTAACTTGATAAATTATAGCTAATCTATTTTCTAAATCTTTTAAATGTTTTCGTCATAATATTATACCTAATAACTTAATTAAACTAGCATTTTATTTATTTGAACTTCTGTAAAACGTTTTTTAAGTTAAGCATATACCCTCATGTTTTTATATCGAGAACTTGTTGTTGTTGTTGACCGGGCACACTCAATTCTTTTCTTTTAATAAGCTGATGAGCTTTCAAATTATAACTAAAAAGAAATTTATGTGTTTGGTCTTGAAAATTTGGTGTTAATTCATGAACATATGGGTTGTTAGTTCTGTCACTCAAAATGAAAATTAAGAATACTGTGCAAATTTTAATAAAATTCAATAAATTCTGAAATATTATATCTTTATGTCTGAGATACATTAATCGTATTTCAAATTATAACCTAAAATTTATTAATAAATTCTACAATTTAGAAAAAAAAACCCGAAGAGAATTGAACAATTCATTTTTTTAACTTGTGGATGAATAATGAAAATTATTAAGAATTATACATTATGAAACTGAAGATGTGATTTAATTAGATAGTAAAGAACTAAAAATAATGAATGATATTACAATTGTAAATGGCATTATTAAATTGAGAAATAACTTTTATAAAATTAAAAGTAAGCTATAAAGAGATAACTCATGTTATTCAAAATCTATCAGAATTACTTTTCCCTTACGTAAAGCTTATACATATTTAATACTAAGAAATCGATGCTTATATAAAGACGATATAAATGAATCGGAAACCATTCTTCGGACTGAATGTGTTCACTAGTTTGACTATTCCAAATATTTCCCAAACAGTGGAGACAATCCATGGACTACAACAATTTAAACTGAATTCTTGTCTTGAAAATACATCGCCTTTCATCGCAAACAAATACATGTATCCGGTTGAGCATTTAGCCATGTTCATGGAATGTATATGTAGCATTTCCATTAGTGTACCTAAGAAAGTGAATTCAAATTTACTCCAAAATTCTTCCGAGATATTTTGAATCTAAATATAAATGTTACTTCCAATTACTTTTTGAGATACTCGTTCATTTCATTTTTAATTCCTAAACTTTTATCTCACTTTAACAGCTTGTAATGCGTTCAGAAATAATTAATGTTTTCACAGGTTTTTTAAATATCTAAACTATAAACTTACGATTTAACTAAAAACTTGTTATATTTTAGTAAGTAAATAAAGTCTTGTGATAAATTTTACGGCTTCCATTAAAAACAAATATTATATGTTAGAACAATTTACGGAGCATCAGTTACAAGTTTTATATAGATTCCTTGAAAAAACATAAAACAGCAAAAGGAATATGCGGGAAATGTTTTTTTTATATTTTCGATAGGCGCGAAATTTAACTTTTTTTGTTGCTGTTGTTATTTTTGAATGTGATATTTTCCAGAAAAGTCAATATTTTTTTTATTCCTCCAAAGAAATTTTCAAAATATGAAAATAAATACAATCATGTTTTTAAAAAATAAAAGAAAAAAGAAAAAATTTCACACAAGACTGTCAGATGCAGTTTATCTATGCTTCGTGTTCCCTATTAACTTCAAGTCAAGCTCAAGCCTTGATCAAGTTAAGCTTCATTTAGAGGCTGAATATGAATTTACACATCAAGGAAGTTATCTTTTCCATTTCAATGTGATCGGAAATTTTATATTGAAATCTGCGTAAATGAGTTCGGATGACGAATAGGGTTTGAGAAAAGTCATCGAAACTAATAACTCAAGCGTTTTGGTTCTTATAATTTCTTTTTCAAATTATTACTTAAGAGTGATGTGTTCTTTTATATGGACATATACTTTGTGAGTGAACTATCTAAGCTATTTTAGATATTTTTGAAATTTTTATTAGGTACATTTTTTTATATTTGCTTGTTATTATATGATGTTCCGTTAATATTAATTTTATTAATTTAATAATAATAATATTCCCTTATTGAAATGACAAGAGAGGTATAATAAAATGAAACGTAATTTAAATAATGGTTCTAAATTGACATGAAACTATATAGAAATCGCAGTCAGATTTGATGGAATCGGGTTTCGGATGTAGATCGACTTATCCTTAAGTACTTACAACTAAGGTCATCAAAGCTATCGTTCGATTATTGCAAAGCAAGCACGTTTATTTATTTATTTTTGCTTATTATTAATTATTCACATTCCATAGCACTAATTTAACATTTAAGAAAAATAAACTGACTTTTAGGATAGTCGGTTGTCTCTCAGTTCTAGGAATATTTTTTAACCCCACTCTAAAGGTTCCATTAGTTTGCCTCATGGAAAGAAATTACTATGTTAAAATTTATTTCAGTTATTTCCAAAGGGATTTTAAATAAACTATCGAAGGAACTTTAAATGAATAAACTGTTACTGAAATTTAATACAGCCCATAGTCTTGCATTGTAATCCTTCCGGGTGTTTAAAATTTATAATCATGACATCAGCATCAAAATTTGATTTTGACTATTCAAAATTGCTTAGAATATAATATTAGACACATAAAACTAGCTAATTAATTTAGATCAACTCAAGGTTAAGACACTAATATTTAATTATTTTTATCATGATATTCTAAGATAGGTATTAGATGGAAACTTGAACAGATGATTCTTTCAGGTCTCAATTTTAAAATGAATATTTGTATTTTAAAAAAATACAAAGGCTACTTAAAATTAGTGTTATTTCAAAAGCATGCCTAACATTTCTACATTTTAAGTAGAATTATAAGTTTCAGCTCAACGCTTGAAACTCGAACATGATTGAAACACACACTCAGGAAAAAAACTTTATTTTCTCCTCAATCATAAAACTGATGTTTATGATTTGTGCGTCCAGGAAATTTTTAGATCAATTCTAAAGATTTCCTGGAAGCACAAATTCAATACAATTTTAAAACTGAAGAAAGAAAAGTATAAAATAAATTTTCTAGGAAACAATCTGTTTGAAAAACTTCTGTTACTTATAAGAGCTTCAATGATGTATTTTGATTACCTTTAATCACCTTTCAGTCATGATTATTCAGTTGGGAGAAAATATTTCTTTTGCATCTATTTTTTTAGCTTTTAACGCCTCCATGGAAGAAATCAAAAGGAGAGTAATTCAGGAGGTAGTGCTTATTTGGCATTTGCATTTCTGTAAAACTTTTTTTATAAAACAAGGAAGGAAAATCAAATGGCCGGGATAACCTGATTGGTAGGGGCTTGGATTTGTATCCCTCGGATTATAAGTTCGAACCCTGCCGACTGAAGACTTTTCGTGTGCATCTGTCGTAGCCATAAAAGTCTTCCAATATCACTGGGTCAGAGGTAATCGCTCTCTGATTCAGGTCTCAATTACTATGGATGAGTGAATGAAATGTATGAATGAAGTCCGCCCCTTAAAAATGGCCGCGAAGCATGAGTAACTAAGACGCACTCTTGGCCCTATATGGCGCTACTTAAACAAGAGACATTAAACCTCGTCTTAAAGTTGCTGATTTCGTCAGTGGCCTTGCCCATGACAAAAATCATAAGCAACAGCAACAACAGGAAAAGGAAAAAACACTGTTTTCATCTAGCCAGAAGAGTACGACACCAAAAATATATAGGCGAGAATTTTTATTAAGTCACATTGAATTTATTACATTATACATTGCTTGAGCTGGTGCAACATATTATTTACAAGGTAGGGATAGAACTTTTCAGCTTCCTTAACATGATGAAATATAAATATTTTTCTCAGTTCCAGGAGCAAAATATGTGTTTGTTTGTTTTTAATTTTGCTTTCTGAATACAGCCATTTAAAATTTAAATTAAAGTAATTTAATAAATTGAATTCCAGATTGATTTAAATTTCCTAATTCTTTATTAATTTTCTTTGTAGATTTTGATTCATGTGTTACAGAATTTTTTATATTATTTTGTTTTTAATACACTAGCCACCTGAGGCGACCAGCTTGTTAACCCAGATTGTTTAATTTTTATAATTTTAACGATAATTACGGAGCGCATTTTTTTAAAATTCAGCTTGTTGTTTGATACAATAGAGAAACATGAATTTTATTGAATAAATATGTTACAAATTACTACACGATTAAATAAGAAATGTACACATTACGAAATGCAAGAGGAAGGGAAAATTATTTCATAATTATTTCCAAAGAAAGCGTTTTTTATCTTAATTTTAACATTGGCAAAAGCACAGAACTGAATATTTTGTTGGATGAGGTTGAACTTAATTGTAACATTGAAAACTTTGTTGGAATGTGTATCAAAAAAATAAAGATAAACTGTACAAAAGTAAAGTAAAAGATAAACTGTACAAAAGTAAAAAAAATACCATTAAAATGTTTTTTTTTAGTGTTAATGCAAACATTATGTTAATCAAATGGCTTTGGAAAATATGGTCTTCAATTTTCACAAATAAGCAATTACGATTCCTCATGTGGCAACTGTTAAGCAATAATTAAACTTTACCTGTGATACTTATTCTTAGATTTCTTTTGCATCTTGTTTCCTTTGACTTAATGGAGTTTTGCAGAAATGACGAGTCCTCTCCTGAATTATAAATTACAGCCCCACTATTTTACAAAATATTGAATTAAATGCAACCATAATAACATTCAATGAATCAATCTGAAACATTCATATATCGATTTGTTTAAATTTAAATTTTGCATTCAGCAATAAATAGTAAGAGTGATTTCTGTGCCACGTGCTTTAATGTTTTATACATACGTTTTTTAACGTTATGTTTCACAACTGCACTTTCGAGCGGGTGCTTTTGCCTACTCCGTTTCCGGCCTGAGCCACCTTATTCACTCCACCTTAGTATAGACGTTATAATTAGGAACTTTATATTTGTATAATTATATGCGTTTTTAATAATTAAATCGTGAAATTCTTATATTATTCTAAAGAAAACATTTACTTTTGTTGTTATTTATATGAATTGTTTAATTCAGAATTGTACCTACTGTCAATAAGGAATTGTCCAAATTATTCTGGTCCATGGTAAAAACCACGTAGATTAAAATATGTGCTGATATATTGATTGCTTATAAGCCTTTGTAAATTTTTTAGGCTTTATACTCAAGTACAATACAAAGATGAAATATGTTTGTTTGTATAACAAGGCAATAATGCCGGATTAACCACTGTCCTTTGAAATAAATACCTCATTCTGACATTCATTGAATTACATTTTTAAAGAAAACTTCGGTATTAATGAAGAAATTTATTGATTTTATGAATTAATTTGTATTTAATTCTTGATTGTGATATGTAAAAACCTAATGTAAAAAAAATGTAAAAATATATTTCCCTCCTCGTCAAATTCATGTATAAGCATGATACTGGTAACAACTACAAGCATGATACTGGTTTGAAAGTGAGATCGTTCAAAGTATAAGCATGATACTGGTTTGAAAATGAGGTCGATAAAAATATAAGCATGATACTGGTTTGAAAGTTAGATCGATGAAAGTATAAGCATAATACCAGTTTGAAAATGAGGTCGATGAAAGTATAAGCATGATACGGGTTTGAAAATGAAGTCGATGAAAATATGAGTATCATATAGGTTTGAAAATGAGATCGATGAAAGTATAATCACGATACTGCTTTCAAAATGAGATCTATTAGAATTTCTTAATGCAATATAAATTTTGTCATATATGTATTCGCATTAGTAGAAATTTACAAAAAAATGTCATTTCCAACACTCATAGAAAGAAACTTTTGACAATGGAAAGTTCTAGTATTCAGGTATAGCTAAAACAAAAAAAAATCCGCTAATCTTGATTTTTCTCGATAATTTCCTTTATGGTCTTCAAGTCATGGCAATGAAAGAGTAATTTGACTGATGAATAGTTCATAAGATATCATCATATAATTTTTTAAAAAAGAAATTTGTTCGAAAGAATTTTGATATGTAATCTAGAATATTGCTCAAAACAAAACAAAAAAATGTTGAAATTAGGAATACAATAAATAAAAAAAAATTGATAAATTAAAAACCAAAAAAACAAAAAGGCAATGATTATTTATCACCATCCAAATGAGATAAAAACAAAATTCGATTTTATTATCATTAAATAAAATATAATACTAAAAATATTATTTATATGCAATTATAAAATACAAGGCGGTCATAATTAAACTTACTTTATAAGCGGCATCTTACAACGCTAATGGGTGAGCGGATTGCAACAAAATTTGGTATATAAACTAAACACGAGATGCGCCCACGGAATTTTGAAAAAAAAGTTTTGTTCCAAAATATCTACCAGAGGGCGCCTTTTCTGAAAAAAACATTAAATTTAACACAATAAATGCCAAAAACTGAATACAGAAACAATTTTAACAATCCAGGACAAGAATTATGAGTAATAAAATGTAAAACCGGGTGAAGTTGTCAATTCTAGGGGAAAAAATGTCGAGATTTGCATGCTTGCAAAGAAAAAGAAGCTTTATGCAAAACAGGTTAGGATAAGAAACTTTTGCAGTAATTGTTATGTTTTATGTCGATGTTTTCGGCAGTAATGATGACGATATCTTGTCGCGACGGTGTTACGACATTGAATGACTTAAAGAACTTCATAACGTTTCATGTGCTAAGCAACACAACTGATCAGTTACGATCTGCTGTTGAACCCACTGTCCATCGACTTGAAATTTTGCAGGTGAATGAGGGTGGTCAAATAAAGCATATTTCTCTACATAGTCCTGGACATGACTAACAAATGCTTCTGTTGTGCAATTTCGTCCTTGTTTCTGCAAACTGAACAGTTTTTCTCAAACAGCATACTGTTATTTTTTCTTTAACTTTACTTAATGTGGTTCGATGACAAGGTGATCAGAAATTAGTTAATAAATGGTCATTTGTTTCTATATTCCATTTTGGTCTTTTATTGTGTTAAAATTAATGTTTTCCTGGAAACGGTGTCCTCTGGTAGACATTTTGAAACTTAAAACTTTTTTTGAAATTCCGTGAGCTATCTGGTGTATAATCTAAATAACAAATTTCGTTGCAATCCGTTCACCCGTTTGCGTTGTAAGATGCTGTTTATAGAGGAAGTTTAATTATAACCAATCTACATATTTATAGAATCATATTTCTTGTATTTTAAATAATGAATGGAAGAATAAAGAGAATATTTCATTTATTTTTCCTTGCACTTCCAACTGCAATGCTTCGTTTTTCCTTTCAAGCAAAAAAAAAATGAAATATATGAAATATCAAACACTGAAAACGACAAAAAGATGTTGAAATGAATAAAGCAAGAAATATAATAAAAAATGCTTTCAGGAAATGGATATAGCGAATGTATTTTGAGTGACTTTCGAAATGGATTTTACAGTCATGTGCAAAAATAAAACTCCCCATCACATTCCCGCAATACTACTTTATTTGCAAGATGGGAGGCCATCAGCTCTTCCTTTCTGACTAGAAACACGCACGATAGACTCCCTATTCAATTTAACTTTCCACAAGTGGGCTTTCTACAAGAATATGAAATAAAATACGCAAAACCAACCTACATAAATGCAATGTTTGTCTAAATAATAAAATACTTTACCGAAACATTTGTTTGAAAATGTAAAATAAACTGGCATGTAAAAAATGCTATACAAAAGTATAAAAATCAAGTTAATAGGAAAAACAAATAAACCAAATAAAAAATTTAACAAAATATAAAAAATAATCCGGCCTGAAGAATTTTTCAAGGGTCACCCTCAGGCAGGGATTCAAAAAAAGGGATTTTTTCTATTAAGGAAATTTAGACAATTAAGTCTAATAATGATTCCTCGTGACCCGAAATTCCTCTGAAATTAGGCCCAAGAGATATACCATTTTAGCAGAAAGGAAAATACAAAACAACAAATTAGAAGAAAAACCACTAATAAGTAAAAATACAATAACAAAAAAACAATAAAAACCAAAATACCATAAAATAACAATAAAGAAAAAAACGAAAAGGTCGAATAATAATAATAAAAAAAAAACCCTCAAAAGGTTTTGCAATAATAAAAATTCCTATATTGAAGCATCAAACAACCTCATTAATAATTTAATTAAAAATGAATTTCCTAAAAATTACTGTAATGTCAATTTTTTAATTAAACAAGGTATGGTTTCGGATTAATCCTTTGGCTTAAATAAAAAATAGAACTTTCCTTGCATATTATATCATTCAATAGGTGGCGCTGGGAGCTTACAATTTTTACATAAATTACCGTTAGCTTTGTGTTTTTAATAAGCGGGAATCACAATAGATAGCTTAAAATTTTCTTGACTGTTGACGGTATGTTCTTGCCTTTTCGTTTTTCTTTAGTGTTATTTTATGGTATTTTGGTTTTTATTGTTTTTTTGTTATTATATTTTTACTTATCAGGGGTTTTTCTTCTAATTTGTTGTTTTGTATTTTCCTTTCTGTTAAAATGGTATATCTCTTGGGCCTAATTTCAGGGGATTTTCGGGTCACGAGAAATTATTATTAGACTTAATTGTCTGAATTTCCTTAACAGAAAAAATCTCTTTTTTTGAATCCCTGCCTGAGGGTGACCCTTGAAATAGTCTTCAGGTCGGATTCTTTTTTATATTTTGTTAAATTTTTTATTTGGTTTATTTGTTTTTCCTATTAACTTGATTTTTATACTTTTGTATCAGTTCATCTGTGTTTTAAAAGTAACTGCATTTGCACTCTCTAAATGCTATGAAGTTTTTACCTGTTCCATTTTTGGTTTTAGTTTGAATAGGAAATAATTTTTAGTTGCGATTTCGAAACTGTTTTGTTTTCGTTTTCATTTTAGTTTCGTTTTCAAACTA
>JAPMOR010031339.1:80717-151047 GCA_026543865.1 Argiope aurantia | reverse complement strand
ATATATAATATGCAAGACGGTCATTCTTAACTTCTTTTCTTGCAAACATTATGCACTTAATCCTCCGTTTCCCATTTTTTTAATAAAGTTTATTTGTGGCCAACGGTGACGACATCGCTTCATTATTGCAACTTCACGAACGAACTAGGTCACAATCGTCATTACACAATTTATTGTTATTTTCAATGTCACCTACCAAACGGAATTTCCGTAACATTAATGTCAGGAGAGGAATTCGAATTATATAGTGTTGACGAAACTTTATTCGCCTGATTAAAGAAATCTCTGAAAGCTGTATTGGATGAAATGGAGAAGAGAAGAGAAGTATACAATCGAAACTAGAAAAAAGGATAGAAACTGGACAAGAGAATGAAGAAAAAAATGAAAGCTGGACAAGAGGAAATGTAAGAAAACATTAGAGCTGTATAGAAGAAAATGAGAAAATAAGTCCAAAAATGGTGCAAGGACAAGAAGGAATGAAAGTACACACCGAGAGGCAAATCAAAGTAATCAGTGATCATATGTAGGACGAAAGGACACAAATATCTAAAGAATGAAAGATGAGGTCCACACAGAGTCTACATAGATGATATCACAGATACCTGCATCTCAACCTGGACTTTCTTCAAAAACACATTTAATGCAAATTTGAAGATTTGTGTGGTTTGGTTTAGTTTTCTGG
The DNA here is from genome assembly GCA_026543865.1 of Argiope aurantia. NCBI lineage: Eukaryota > Metazoa > Arthropoda > Arachnida > Araneae > Araneidae > Argiope > Argiope aurantia. Next base: position 150,365 of record JAPMOR010031339.1, on the reverse strand, counting down.
CGAAAGAGTCATCCTTGGCCATACTGCGCCAAGCACATGGTTACACAACTAGCAAGATTAGAATAAAGCAATTATAAAATGGGTAAAATAATTAGGGACCGAGAATATTTGTGTAGCAATGAGTAAATAAAATACAAAATTTTAAGAGGATATAGGCAATGATTCTGAAACAGAGTATTTCTGACCCACCAAGTCATGTAAGTTTAGAGAAGATGAATGAAAAACATATTAACGATGAGAATTAAAAATTGAGTATTCAATTAATATATATTTCACATCAAAATCAATATGAAATGCAGAACAAATAGGTGCTCTCTCACCGAAATTTGAAGTAAATTTGAAGAAGAGAATGAAGTAACTGACCACGAAGCAATACTTTTGTTTTCATAAACATACATCACTGCAGATGAACTTTCATTAAAATAGAGATGCTCTTTCTGAAAGAACCCATATTAAATGCTATAAATATGACTCAAATGCCGAGAAACAGCACGAAAAGGATACAGATATTTCCGTGGACGCTTTAATGGCGATAGTTGTGGATCTCAGATCTTTAAGTGAAATCCAAAATACTCAGTGGGAAGGTTCAGATTTCAGAACCAATTCTGGAGAAAAACGAAATTTGATCGATAGACCATCTTAGGAAAAAAAAATCACTATAAAGCAATTCTAGATTCTTTGTAATACCTTACATTTTAAAGAAGAGTTTCATATCGTAAGGGGAAGAGTGAGGGTGGAAATCTTTGCCCACGACAACTGAATTATCCTGAAAAGCATAATTCCATGACGACGCAATAGGAGGTCACTTTAGAGTCATAAAAATGGTACGTAATATCAAGTGCGATTTTACTGGGATCGATTTCATGTCGGAGATGAGAAATGGAAAAAAGAATGCCCTGCTTGTGTAGCCAGAAAATAAAACTAAAGCTTGTTATCTGTGTTATGATGTTTGTATAGAATTCGAGAGAATGGTTTGGATATTTTAAGATATTTCAAAGTAGCTTCAAAGGGGCAATCAATAAATTCTAATATTAATGGAATATTATTACTAAACCATCAGAAACAATTCCAATTCCCCCATCAAGCGGCAGAAACTCTAGCCGAGGAACTCGTTTGAAACTGTAGTATGGTGTTATGGTATGCCTATAAAACTGTATTCAGATCAAAGCATCAATTAGAATTCTTCGCTCTTTACTGGGCTCCACAAACTTTGAAAAAGATGATGTCGTGGCCGCGTTACAACGGAAAAGGGATACAGTAGCTTCTGAGGGTAGATCCCCTGAACATTCGAGGGCATACGTCTGATTTCTAACATATGGTGATGACACTCACTCGCTTTCACAATCCCTTTTTACACCATGGCCTCTTTGACATACCTCACAAGAACAACCGCGCCCCAATCAGAACTCGGGCCCGAAACGCCCAGGTCACGAGGGAAGAACGCTCTATCCCTAGGCCAGGACACCGACTCCACAAACTTTTACAACGTCTGATAACTAAAGTGACAGATTTACATCCTGAATTCGATAAAATTAGAGAAATATTTAGATGAACAAGTTTAAATCTTGTTGTTTTCATAAATATGATTAAGAATATATTCGTTATTTTTTTAGGGGAGAGGGGCTATCAGACCCTGAACTATGAAATGACTACATAGGCTCCTTCAAAAATACGTTTTGGTTGAATGCCGCTATTATCTATTGACTTATGATATCCTTTTGGGCAACCGAGGGATCCGCCTTCTTCACTGAAGAAATACTTGAAGAATATAGAAGTACGTATGATGAGCGTACAGCTTTTGTCAGAGAGGGGATTAATATATTGTTATAGAACTTTCCCCCTTAAGTCCGTAAAGTCAACGGGTTCACTTGTAATGGGTGTATGGTGTAACACAATCAACAGGCCTCAGTTACAAATATCTACTTTTATTTACACGAAGACATGAAAACACGGACTACAAATACACAGCCGCGACGGACACAGCAGTCCACAAGTAGTAATCGGTAGTTAACAATAATCATAGGACACAAAGAAACATATCTCTTGCATACAGAATTCAGTAGGAAGAAGAACGTAGCTATTCTCTACAGTCTCTCTAAACACCTGCAGTTATATACTGTTCCCTCGCTTTCGCTGTATCTAACTGTCGACTCACTACTAGGCTACTCGATGTTGCATCTATAATAAACTCCAGGATTCGGAGTGCAGCTCAATTCAGTAATCGCTTGAGCTCCACTTCATGCTTGCGCTTCGCTGGACTGATCCAACTAATCCGCCGTTGATTCGCTATGCAATTCTAAACCTCTCGGCGACCATATACATGACAGTTCTTGGCTTGGACTACCGGCATTTTGTAGTTCCCGGATTACAGCAGAGAAGATTCTAGAGCAATCAAGCATATCTCAGCTTCCATTAGCTCAATCGCCAAAATTCTTCAGGATTCTAGTATTACCTATTTTGTCGCCAAAGTCGCCAAATTCGGCATCAAGTCAGCAAAAGATCAACAAGCTCTGGAATCACTGATTCGGCATCCGATCAGCATCCAACACAGATGATCGTTTAAACAGTCTTTCCAGTGATTGGACTGACCGTGCTGGAACTGATTACAGATTTGTAACAATATCAAACAAAAGAACGAAGATACTTTACAATGTCAGAGGAATAGACTAACATTTTTAAGAAGAGTGAACTAATTTAAATATATAACCAGAAGCGACGACGTGGTCTGAGACTTAAGCTGCAATGGAAATGGGAAGAATTTTACGCTATCATCAAGAAATTGAATGATATCATCTACAGAATTCACAGACATCAAACCAAAAATTATTCATTAGTTTTATATTGAACTACTGATCATAGTTCTTGAGAATGCAACCCTGCGTATTTAGTTTCATGAAAAGAAAAGGATATTAACCGATATTTTAATGGCTGTTGGGTAATTAAACCTCTGGCTTTGGATGATAATAATAAAGATTCCGAAACTACTTTCGGCACTATTTTAATTAGGAAAGAAGATACGGTATCCTTCTATAAAATCTTTACCTTACCATGAAGATTACTGAGACCTGAGAGGCAGAGTTGAAGTTAGAAATTAAGCTAAATCTAACAGTGGAATGCTTCTCTCCACCGATCGTCTTTCTGAACGCTATCCGCCATTGTGATTATGTAATAGTTATGTGCTTTTTCTCTGTTTCATTTACTGAAAACGTTGACTTGTGTACATCTGATCTGTGTTTTGCTACTGTGTTTTCGTATTTTCATGTAAACTAAGGTTGTTAGTAATATCTGTTGTTGAGCCTGTTACCTATTTCAACTATACACCCACCGAACGGATTTTCCTTAACAATGCCTATTCTATGGCCTCGTTATGGAACACTTTATAGACTATCTTGCGAAAATATATACAGATGCTGGTAATATTATTATGTATTGTAAAATAATAACTTGTGGGTAACTGCAAAAATATATTTCCGGATTGTTACATAGAATCACCATGTCACTAACATTTCAATATTGTTCTGATACGATTATACTTTCATATCATAATCCACATATATATATGGTGTCCCCAAATTTCACATGCAAACTTGGAGAAAGAGTTATAAAACATCGTTAGAAATCCAGACACAGAACAGAGTGGTCAAGAATGCTTTCTTCGAGTTGTAAAAAGGTATAAAAATTCAGTAAGAACGCAACAGACAAAGCACGGTGAAGAGCTCTATTATCAAAAGACAGAATAATGATAGTTGCAAAAATCACAGGAGGTGTTTAAAACTTTGTCCACTGGTATTGATGCAGTCATAATATCTATGCCAGATGAATTGTTGAACTTTCTCAAACATATCGGATTTTTCACGGATTGTAACAACCGTGATGATAATTCCTGACACTGGAACATATCTGAATTTTCTGGAATTTCATAATCAATAGTTTTCTATGCAGCCTAAGAAAAAGAGAAAGAAAAAAAATCAGTTGGGAAGGTGAAGAACATCTTAACCAAATCCCTCTACATCCAAATGATTGTTCTTAAAATCTCTTAGGTAAATTACTTAAGATGGAGATCCATCAGCATTCAGAATAATCCTACCTCAGTAGCGTGAAGGCACCATGTTAAGAAAAGTTCTGATGTTCATCAGCGATTACTTGGAGATTTGATATATCTGATTAGGAAACTTTCCCAGTAAAACCATACAGCCCTGATTCCATTTCAATTTGCAAGACTGTAACAGAAGTAAATATCGGCCACTTCTACGTTCATGAAACGATTCATGTTGATTATACTGAATCGATTCATGTTACCAATATGATACCTTCATGAAATGATTCATGTTGATTGTATTGAATTGAAGCGTGTTACCGATATGAAACCTTCATAAAACGATTCATTCACCCTACACTAATAAACACACAACCAAATATACCCAGTAACTACCAAATTTACGAGGTCGCACTGCTTATTTGCGTATTCATTTTCGACCATTTTTCTGTATGCTTATGATTCCTATCGATGTTCCCTGCCTTCTCCTCAAATATGTAAATCCAATCCTGTTACTATTTATATAACATAATAATCCAGATTTTTAAAATTATTTAAAGTGGATTAATAAGAATCTGGTGTAGAATTTTCAGAAAAATGTAACTATTTATTGAAAAGTCAAATACTCAGCTGTTGACTTGAAATTTCAAATGATAAAACCAATTCCTCCTTTTCATTCACCAGATTTTTTATAGCAATTAAATAGTTTCGACCCCAAACAAGAACAATAAAATAACAGTAGAAAAAAATAAAAAATAAAACTTTAAAGATATAAACACGAAAACAACTAGATTGGAATTCGAGTGCTCACTTATTTCTGATAAATATGTTCAAAAAGTTTTTGAAAACAAGTGTTGGTTTAACAAAACAATATTATGTTTGTAAGTAGTTGGATCTCGAAATCTTAAGCCGGTATAGTGTATCATCTGCAATATAATTAGTGTAAGACATGCAGGTGTAGCACTGATGACATTAGGAATTAGAAATGATTTAAGATTAGTGAGAGAATCAATTATTTGCTTTGAGAAAAAAGATAAGATTAAGAAAGATAAAAATAAGGTAAGAAAGGTAAAGGTTTTCTGTTGTTGCTATTTTCATTCTCTAGATTCTTAAAAAATAAAATGATTTCAATCATATGAGGGAAAGAACTTTATTTTATACTGCCTAAAATAATTCAAACGTGGCTCCTTAAAACAAAATGGCAAATAAATATATGATGATCAAAACCCCATATCTGTAAAGATAAAGTCATTTTCTGGGATTTGGATCTCAATAAAAAACATATTGTTATTTTTAATACGAAAGCATATTTTTTCGCCTTCTTGTTGTAAGGCTTTGTTTTTAATCAGAAATATTTGAATATTCTTTTATATTTCTACTCTGATCTAATGTCTTCGAACTTTTCCAGACTTCCTCCTATTAAAAGTTAATTAAAAGGAGTACTGTCAAAATATTACTGTAAACAGCCCAAACAATGTTTCTTTCTATGAATAATGTTTAATAATTCTTTAATAACGTTATAAATATTTTTACAATTGAAATTCTAAAAATATCCATAGAAAAAAATTAGAAATCTTTAAAAAGATCTAATATTTATGTAATTTTTTTCAAAGAAACTTCAGTATTAAAACTTCTTAAGGTAGATTCCTACTACATAAAAATTGGAGGGAAAAATTTACAAAACTTTTAAAATGCTTCTTTGAAAATTTTACAAGATGAAACGATTTATTTCGTCTTTGATCTACGAAAAATGATGGATATTTATAAAACGTAGATTTGATACGTTTAACTTACTTTATTTCAGCCGAAATGTGTGCAAGAAAATATTTGACTTTTCCGAATTATCAGATTTCAACAGACGAAAGGTACACGAGAAGAAAACTTCTGGAATGTTTGAAAAATCAAATAATTCGCCCATTCCATGTCACATTTTACTTTTCTTATATAAATTTATAAAAGTAGAATTCTCTAAACTATTTTAATTTTAATCTTATTTTTTTAAAAGCTTCGAAATTTTGCACTTTAATGGCAATGCATTAAATTACGAAATTCATCATAAATTTCTTCATGACAATGTCCTTTCTTAATATTTTAAGATTATTAATCTATTGATTAACATAGCTTTCATGTATATTAATATAGCATGGTAATGAATATAACAAAAATTGATGATATTTCATAATATTTATAATAATAAATCATAAATTAAAGATTGAGAATTTAAAAAATAAAAAATAAGTTGTTTTTAAGTGCATTAATAATCTATATTTTTAAAAAATTGCCATATTAAATTTACTTAAGAAATCAGATTATTTGCTGTATTCTTTTGACAGTTTATAATTACGAAAATAATACCTTCACTGTTTATAATTATGAAACATAATAATTCACTTAAACTGAACTAAATGCGTAAATGAATGATTAAGTAAATACCATTATTTACAATTTTTAGTGTATTTAACAATTGTTTATAAATTTACTGTTGTAAGATCTCTTATAACTACTGAATTACTCTCAATAATTACTGAATTTGGAAAAACATAGTTTTGTTTCTATTTAAGCTAGATTCGAATCCATGAGAAGCTCTGAATGCAGATTTTCAATTTTGGTCTCTAGCTAGAAGTAAAGGTTTCTCTTCTGACCTCAATTTCCAATTTTATCTTCCTTTTTTTTTTATCTCTTTTTTTTCCTCGAGATCTTGCTCTCAATCTTCTTCAAAAGGATACTCTTTTATTTTTTCTTCTCCTTTTACTCTTGTGTCTAAATCGTATCTTCTCTCTTCATTTTTTTACCATTATTGAATCATTGAAGTTAAGCAAATATTTGAAACTTCTGGCCGGGAAATCAATCTACCAGATATCAGAATCCGTTGGGATTCTTTGTTGGTTGTGGTTGTTTCCACAAATATTTAAAAAATAAGCATGAGGGTTTTTTTTCTTAAATTTTTAAATTGTGAAGCTGCGTATTAGGAACAGAAAACTTCTGTTTTGGAATCAAAAGACCCTAAATAGCTTACAGCAAGAGAACTTTTAGAGATCAAATTCTTATAAAACTGTTTGGTAAAAAATATCGGAAACATTTTATGGCAAATTTTCCATAAAAATACTAATGATCTCATACCACAATTACAGAATATTTATATGTAATGATAATTATAAGTATTAATCAATTAAATATTTTATTTCCTACCCAGTTTTAACCTTTTTTTATCAACTGTAAATGTTTGTCATTTAACATTAAATATAATTCATAATTTTTTTCATTTAAACACTTTGACGTCTTTTTTATAAAAAATGCAGTTTTAAAACTTCATTTATCTTGTTATCGATTCTAACCACCAAAACGCAAAACAAAGAGAAGATTTGGTTTAAAAGTGAAATAAAATTAATCTTATTTGTTTTCTCTACAATATCTAACCATTTACTTAATCATCCGAGAGTTCTGAGAGATATTTCCTTGACTAAGTTTTTATCTTTGCTGACGTAGCTATCATTTGATTAAAGCAGAGTATTCTCACAAAATTTCACCTGCTCATATTAATATCCAGATGCAGATATTTCTGTTAATTATCTCCATGAAAATCCTCCTTTCCCCGTTCTCAGCTCTTAATCATATTTTTGGGGAAATAAAAATTTCCGTTTAACTGGATTTGTGATTTTTGTTAGAAAATTCTGCATGATTCGGATTTTTACAATAGCTTTCGCAGTTTTCAACTCAGGTGGCTCTTTTTTCAAAAGAAAATAAGATTATCATTCTAATGTTATTTTTGAACAAGATTTGAATTTTGACAAGCTTAAAGCTTAAATGTTCTGTGAAATAATTTCCGATAAAGAAATTAAAAAGGAAAAATCGCTAGTTTATCAAGGATAGGTGATGAACATTCATTTGTTTGAATAAAAAAATTTCGATAGTTGATTGCCTAATAATGAAAAAAATTAATTTGATGAAATTTAAGGTTTTTTTTTCGAAACCCCTCGTACGAAAATACAAAATCAGTCAAGTATCTGAAATTACTTGCATTGCGTAAGATTTTTCGACGAAAAAAATTATTTGAATTTTTTCAATACAATCCAAAGTACTCATAATAAAGGAAAAGGTAATAATTTTTGCATTTGATACATAAAATAGGATATACATAAAAGTAAGCTTTGTATGAAATTCGTTACATAAATTCATTTTGCAAATGGACTTAGATAATATCTTTAATTTTGAATATTGTTTTTTGCATGATTTAATCAGCACGTTATTAATAAGTCATCAAATACATCCATGCTTACTTAAAAAGTTTTTCACATTTTCCTTTAGCTATTTTTAATGCAAGCTACAAACTATGTTGCAATTTTCTAAGCGAAATTTAATAAAACTAAATAATTCATAACATCATCCTATTGGCATTATTCCTAGTTTTTTAGGGTTGTATAGCTCCCTTTCTGTTTGGAAGTCTAAAAGTAAATTCTTTTTTTTAAAAAAAATAGGTCTATTAAATATACAAAGTATAATAATGAAAAATATAAATACAAAACGTACAGGATAGAACAATGCAGAAAGTAAAAAATAAAACAATAAGGAAGGAATGAAACTATATAGTAAGGAAAAATATATCAAAGATAATAAATAAGACTGGAAAGTTTTGAGTTGCTGAATTTTTATGCCAGCTCAAAAAGATTTGCTTTCAATGACGTTTCTTTATAAGGAGAAAATTCTCAGGACTCATACAGGGTATTAAAAGTCAAAGCTTGGTTCTTGAGAAAATGGCGTAGATTTTTGTTAGTATTGTAAAAGCTCTTTTGTTACTATTGTAAGAGCTATTTTGTTAGTATTGTAAAAGCTATTTTTTCACTATTCTGTACAAAGTGTTATCTGTAACAATGCCATAATACATTGGATTGCTATTTTCTTCATTGGAGCTGACTAAACAGAAGATATGGAGGAAAAGGAATGAGTTCTTAAACAAACATAACATCTCCTCGATCCTAAAGATTTTTAGGGAAGTCTAAGTAGTTGTTCATAAAATAAGATCTGCCAATTTCTTTATCCATTCATTTTTTCCAGGTATTTAAAGCAGCTTCCACTTGTATACAAATGACCCACCATTGAACGAAGCAGTATCGACAGGATTTGTTGTGCTTATTGCTGTCTTTAACATAAATTGTCCATTACACCGGCCAATTCACCGAACTGACAACCATCTCGAGGCGGTTGACTCCTAGCCACAAAGTGGTCAATCTCTGACTTTCATCTTCCCGTAAACCTATCATGCTGTTAAAAGAGGAGCAAGCTATCACTTTAAGAAACTCTCCTTAAAACTTCTCCAAATCCTTGTTCCATAACAAAAGAAATTTAAAAACTTTAAAACTTTCAAATAATTAGTAAGAAACTGACAATTTTTAACATCATGTCCTTCAGTGCTTTAAGATTATCTGGTGCCATAAGTACTGTATTTAACTCATCATTTTCAACTTTCAGATTCTTTCTTAGTTCCAAGATTTCTATGCACTCCTTTAAGTGGTGATAAACAGTTAAATTCCGCCACAGATGCATTTATTTTGTCGCATTCTTCCAAATCTTTGGATGTATGGGGGAAATCCCCCATGTTCTGATACAATTTGAGTTATCAGTGAATGATATCTTCTTATTTTTATTTCTGTGTAAAGAATAAAGTCATAAGTTACTCTTCCATTTTTGGACATATGCAATTTGTCAAACGATTGCAGCTTTATTCTTTCTCTTAATTCTCATTTTAAGGCACAATTTGATTTTGTGATTATTATATCAAGATTCTCTTTCTGTGCCGCCAACTTTGAACGTTGATTCACCTTTTCATCACCATACATTCCATTATAGACCTTAACACAATTCAACTCTATCCACTTGTTAATTTTATGTAAAGCAGCTATACCAACGAGTGATTTAAGATACGGTAATGACCGTCTAACAGGATAGTGACTGACGTGAGTGTTATGTGATAATAAAAAAAATTATGTTTTTATTAGATTAAATTTAGAAAGAGCGAGACTTAATTTGATCTCCAAAATTGAGAGTTTCCTGGAGAAGACAAGATTAATTTTATCAATCGAATCTCTTCTCTTTTAGCGAATCATTCAAATTTACTGAAAAATATTTGCGCTAGTTAAAATAAAATTTTTCTCCACTGAAGCAAAGATCATTTAATTACAGAATATTCTTTTTATTAATTCTATTTCTCCATATTAATTTCTGGATCCAGATATTTATTTTAGTTATTACAGGAATATTTTTGCCCCTGGTCATATTTTCTTGAAGTTAAAATTTTCTCTTAGATAGCTTTTTAATGTCTAATAAGTTAGGCTGAACTTTTTTGTCTCAAAAGACCACTTTATACAGTCAAGGTAGTTTGTAGTCCAGGTCACTTCTGTTACACCTTACTTTCATTCTATCATTCTACAACTATTTTTAATGACGTTTGAATTTTGATAAGTTTTTTTCTTTCCTTTTTATGTAACGATCCAAACAAAAATTCATTTAAATTTCGAAATCGTTGTTTCACGAATTGAATTTTTTTTAAAAAAGAAATTTCTACATATTCAGAGGGAAAAGATAAATTTGCACAAGTACATTTTATCCTTTGAGGTATATCCAAATATATATATCAAAATTAAGATAAGACAAATTCAAGAAACCAGTTTCTGCAAATACTAGTTTGTAAAAAAGGCGCAAATGCAGGATGTAAGTAGTTATGGTATGAATTAACATATTTTGGTCAAATACACATATTTGATTCCTTTCGAGTCATGAAATCCCTTTCATAAACGTTTGAGACTATTATGATTAATTAATGTTTAGGAATTATAACATTTATCCACATATCATGTAACGAAAAATTTTTAATAAAGATATAAGGAATTCAAGCGATTAATTACTTGTTTGCCTGCCTTGAATCCAACAGAGCTCTTTTGGGACTACTGGGCAAAGATTTTGCGTTTCCTAATTCTTCTCTAAGAACTTCTCTAATAATTTCAAAAATGACCACCTCGAGATTAATATCATTTAAAACATTAAAAAATCAAATCCAGAAAAAGAGTATAAAATATATAATAAATACCAATTACGCAAATTTAAATTTAAAAAATGCATAAAAGTATTTATTACAATAAATTTGTAATAATTAAGAAATAGGGTTTGAAGACTTTAAAATAAATTCGTAAATTTCTTCCCTTATAAAAATAATGTAATTAGCACTTATTTATTTATATCAGGTCATATATTTCAACTTAATTGAATTTTATAATAATTTATAGATTATTCTTATAAACAGATTTGCACATTCGGAATCACGTTTATTATCAAACAAAATATCAGATTTTATAGATAAATTAAAGTATGAATGTTAAAAATTCAAAGTCAATATTTCACCATGCTTTATATTAACAATTTAAATTTGCTAAAAACAATTGTATGGTATCAATAAAAATATTACGAAAGGTTAGATAATGTTTTATTTGAATATATATCCATCGAAATACATTACACATTTCCATCCATAAATTCTCACAACCTTCTACTGCTTGTGGATATAATAATGTGACTTGGCTTTAAAATAAATAAGAATTAAAACACACGTTAAAAGATAATATTTTTAAAAAATGCTAATTCTTCTGAAAGTAAAATTTCATTTCAAAAGTATAGTTCTTGAATATTTTCGAAGTCGGGAAATCGATGTCACTTAATTTTTAAACTTTACTTGAAATCGGTCATGTCTGAAAAACAAAAAAATAAGTCTCTGAAACTCCTATTCCTTATTTAATACATGAAACTTTGATAGTAAATACAATCATTTTTGAAAGTCGAGAAAACAAATCAATATCCTTGCATAAATGCATTTGCATTATTTAGAACTTTTCTGACAACGTTTCCTGCTCAACTGGAAATTGAGTCAGTTTTTGTTTTGATTCCCATTATCCAATTACAAATAACAACTCTTTCATTTCAGAATCGGTGGAAATCTTATGTAAGAATCTCTATGAAAGGAAGAGAAGATAAGTAGGAGTCTCGAGACATTGCCTGCCTTCTTCATTTTCATTGTTATATCTTATTTTTAAATATCAATATCAAAGATTAATTAGCATTATTGAAGTACAGCTCAAAGGGTTTTTAGTTATATCTCACAAATACATGGTTCTACAGATTATGAGCTTATTAGAAAATAGAATTTTACGTAATTTAGAATTTGTAGTATGGACCATCGACTAGAATCCTTTATTTGGCTTTATTATTATTATTATTCTAATTAAAGTGTACATACACACTTGAAACTCCGAAATTCGCTCAAAATAACGAACATTTTTTTATTGCTTCAAAATGTTCTCTGATTCTTTAGCTTTCAAACGATACCAGGATGTTGTCAGTATTCAGATTATTTCTCGAGTTATAATTATTTTTCTTGAGGTACTTTCAATAAAAACTCTAGTTTCAGTTTTTTTTAAACTCATTTTATGAAGAATGATATTTTTCCACTGTGTTGCTTCATTCAAACAATCATAACTGAACAATAAATTGACCAAATACAATTATTTATATATAAAAATAATATGTATGAAACAGTGGATGTTTTGTGCCTCAATCAAAATTATATTTATAGAAATAAATTTTTAATCGCTTTTAAAAGTAAAAATTACAGAAAAAATCTCGCTTTTTCTATTCATTGTTGATGAAAAAATTGTAGAAAAAAAACTATATATTTTTATAACTTGATAACATGAAGACTAATATTAGGCATAGTTTCCAACTAAAATTATGTGTCTGTACAAATTAGAATTTAAGATATCATGTTTCAAAAAACATGTTAATTAGCTCATTAAACATTAATTAATTAATTAATAATTAGTGTAATATGGTTCTTTCTCACTGAAATGAGTTTAAACATATATTAATGACCTACTGTAAAAAAACTAGATTTTTAAAGTTAAAATTTTAAAAAATCTTCTAGTGTGTACGTACAGCTTAATTTGTTGCTTCAGGTTTCTTGTCAGTATTTCGTTAATCATTATCTATTATGTTTTGATCTAAAAGATAATGCAGCATTAGAGAAAAAATCCCAATTATTTTCTTAACAATTAGAGTTGTTTAAAATTATAATTTAAATTGAAGAAATATTGCTCAAATCTTACATTATACAGCCAACTTGTTTTCCGCTCCAAGGAGAATAAGGTCATTATTAAGGAAATGTACGCTGAATCTTTTCTGCCTAACACAAAAGCAGACTATCGAGAATTGACTTTCTCAATACCAGATGAAGACAACGATACGCCACATGAAATCAAAAAGACCCATTACTCATTTAAGGCCTTCTGGATCATCACAAGACTTACACCAATCGCCTTAAGAAGATTTACTTCGACTTATCCATCCACGAGAAGGTCATCAGTTCCATCAGCAATATCTTAAAAGTAAAAAGTTTATTATATATTTTTGGTAGGTACTTTTTTTACTTTCTCGTATACGAAGTATAGAGAAAATACTGTAATAGTGAAAAAATTCCATCTCGAGATTTTGATGAATCTCCATGTTTTAAATCTCCGAGAATTCCAAAACCACATTTTTTAATTTAATTTATTTATTTATTGTAATTATGCTTTCCGGTTTATGACTATGATAACTCAAAACCGTTTTGAGCTAGATGGATTAAATTTGGTATAAAGATATACGAACTGATTTATAACAATCCGTTGCAAAGTAGATATCTATTTATTAATACATTTTTTTTTCAAATTTTCAGCAAATTCCATTCAGAGGAAGTCTCTTTGTCTGCTTATTCGAATATAAGTTAGTACGAAAAGTACAAAACGGATAAAGTTAGATAAATAAAATTCTGTATAGAGATTTATAATTTATAGTCTAAACACCAACCAAATTTTGAGCCAAATCCAACAAGAGTTTGATTGTCTGATTATATTTACTCTCAAATTATTGATACCAAAACGAAAGTTAATTAAATTAGCAAGTCAAATAAATCCTAAGCCCTTTTAAAGTAATAAATGTTAATTCTACAAATAAGAGTGTTAAGGGAGAGCTGACAAGCAGCGAAGGATGAAGAATGATTTAGCTTAATGTTGCTGTAACCCAAACATTCCCATCTTAAAGGTATTGTTAACGTTCCACCTACAAACTCGCAAAATAAAGTCATTGCCACAATTTGCTGTTTGCTAAATGATGCCCGCTGTTTTGATTAATATGTTGTAATTATCAAGATCTAAAATATGAGATCTTGCTGAATAACAGGGAATATAATTCCATCATTTTTGTTACATGCGATCTATCTTAGGTAAGATATTTTTTACGATCACTATTCATTTATATCTTAATCCTACAGAGAAAATTAAAATCTTTCGATGTTTTTAATTAGAGAAAGACTACGTCATCTTGCATAGTCCTTCTTACTGCTTTCTGTTTGGAGTTTATATAGTATATTTATTACTTATTTTGTGTGAATTTGTACTGTAATGTAACTGACATAGACTTATTGTAAGTTGTACTTAATGTACTTTGAACGTATGTAGTTAAATCTGTAGTGTAAATCGCATAGATTTACTGTAAGTTGTACTAAATGTACTTTGAACGTAGTGTAGTTAAAACTGTAGTGTAAGTCACATAGACTAACAGATAATAATATTTTATAATCTCATTTTAGGAAGACTTACTACGTCCAAAATAAACATGTAAGGCAAAGCAAGAATATTTAACCCAACAAAAGGAAGAGTTGGGGATACAAGAAGAAAGGAATTGCTACCAAAAAACCAAAATTAGTTTCTTGACAATTATAACATGAGCTGAAATTTCATATGAAAGCACACTGCAGATCATACAAGTTGTAAGGCCTTGTTTCTCCCTCATAAAAGGACAGAATGTTGCAAAAGTTACATATGGTGACAGAAGAGAGTTCAAATTTAAGAGGACAGTTTCTAATAGTAAAAAAAACCCTGCGATTCTGACTTATTAAATCATTATGAGCTAAATTTTAAACACAATGGCTCTTACATTGCATGTTATTCTAGAACATTCGCTTAACTACGTTTAATTAATTAGTGTACGGTTTCATATCTTCTGAAAATGAAAATATATTAAACTTTTATCAGAATTGTCATTTCTTTCCCGGTGTTGTACCGAGATAACATTTCTGTACTATTTATTTAAACTAATAAAATAATAGTAATTATTATGTTTCCGTTTACGAAGTACAGATCGTATAGTAATCGTCAAAAAAATTCGAATTCGAGATTTTAACTAATCTCCACATTTTAGACCTTTCTGAAATCGAAAAGCTCATCTTTGGAAAATATTTGTCTTTCACAAAGATAATTCAAATATGCTTTGAGCAGCGAGATAGATGAAATTTGGTGTATAGCCATTACACCATATGTCAAAGATATATATCAAGAAGAATGTATAACGGGTCTATACTTTCGGATGCATGGAAATAAGATAATTAATTTTATCAGCTCCTAAAGGGAATAACTTAAATATATCAAATTTGTAATGTTACTTTGTAACTGCAATTGTATTTCTGTATCAATTTTTGTTTTCAGTCGATTAGGAAGACGAAAATTTTACCCAACTTGGCCATTCTAATATTATACGCTATAAAAACAATTTTCCCCAATAACTAAATTTATTAAAAGTAATCAACTGTTAACATCGTCATCTTCCCCCTGTTCTTTCCAACTTTTCCATTCACTTCTCCTTTTAATCAGAAAACTTAAATGTACTTAATTTTTTCTTTTCGTTTATTCTATTAATTGAATCTACTTTACACATTTTATTTAACAGTTTTGGCTATGATGTTTTTATTACAAGATATTTTGGAGTTTCTTAGAAGCTACAGAGTATTAAAATGAGTTGTACATAAAATCACGATGAAAGGAATGATTGGAATCTATTGATGTCTTCTCCCGAATATATTCAGAACTTCGACACCCTTTGAAAATTGGAGACTCTCAGGGAACCCGTCAGCTGAAGAGCAAAGACCAACTGATTAGTAAAGTACTCTAATATCAAAGATTATTTGCCCGCAGGTCATTCAGTGGTAATTCAAATGTTTTCCTCCATCCGCTGATATAGGCAGAAATTCCTCTGCGGGATCTTTAGTAACACCCGATTCGAGGGAAAGTCTGTTTCAGACCTTTAGCAAACCAAGGAAGAGTGGCAGCAGGGATTTGAACCAAGTTGAAGAGCAGTTTCACCATATTGAAAATTCTATCAAACTGAACTGTAAATGAAGGTAAAATACTTTGATTCATTATTGAAATATTTTTCAGCTTCCACATCGTTTGAAACAAAATTTATCTACCACGAAACGCTTTCATACTAAATTATAACATATGAGCAAAATATCTGTTTATTGTTTCGTTAGAACTAAGACTTCTTTTCCAATACAAAAACCAAACTCAATTATTTTTTAATTATTCATTAAATTATTGCATTTTTAAATTAAAAAATAACAAATATATCTATTACTCAATTATGGAAGAATGCGTGGAGAAAATAAATGCATGATGTGTGTTTGAGGGGAGGGATCTTGGAGAGGGTCTAATGAAGATTTTTTAGTCCTGCACATTCAGCAGTGGTTCTCCATAAGTACTGCTCCATTTTGTCAGAGCTACAGTTCTTATTCTTTAGAGGGATATTTGTGTATTCCGGCAATACAAAAATGTGTGGGAGTGCCACTGTTAACAATGTCATGATTAGACGTAAAAAGAAGATGAAGACGTGAAAGAATAAAAAATTACAAAAATCGGCAGGTTCATTGATGGATTATTTCTGGAAGTAATTTCATAAGAATTAATTTTTATTGTATTTGAATTTAATTAATTAAATTAAAAATTAATTAAAGCTAAAAATTCAAAGATCATTTGAAATCATAATAGATAAAAAAAATTGTGTAGTGCTGAATAAAAAGAAAAAGAAAATCAATTTTTTACTTATTTTAGTAATATCTTTTTAACTTATATTTGATATTTAGATAATATTGATTGAATATTATGGAAATTCGAATTTTCAAATAATTTCAGATGAGAAGTCGCAGACTCTTTACTTTTGATTCAAAGCAATAACAGTAGATTACAATTCAATCTATTCTTCATTCCATCATTTCCTAACAAAGCCGTCTAATCAGCGATTCCCAACGCCAGTTGATTTGGAGAGAGGTCGGGACACGGTTTCATCCCAGTAACATCACGGAAAGAGACCGTTTCGGTGGTCCTAGAGTTATCGTCTGGGGATGCATTATGATGAACGGGTGGACTGAGCTCCACGTTTTCGACAGAGGTTCTGTAACTGGAGATCGCTATTGTCAGGAGGTGATCCTTCCCCATGTGCGTCTGTTCCGAGGTGCCATTGGATCAGAATTCGTTTTTATGGATGACAATGCACGGCCACACAGGACTCATGCTGTTGAGGAGCTCCTGGAAAGTGAAGATATCACTCGAATGGATTGACCGACGTGCTCCCCTGATTTAAATCCGATAGAACATGTGTGGGATGCTTTGGGGAGACACCTTGCGGCACGATTACATCCTCCTGGGAACACCCGACAATTTAAACAGATGCTGATTGAGGAATGGGCACTCTTACCTCAAGAACTGTTGGACAATCTGGTGCTGAGTATGGGGAGACGGCGCGAAGCAACCATTGCAGTAAGGGGAGGGCATATCCCATACTAAGGAACATTTGCTTGCTGTTCTTCCTCTTGGACAGACAATCATGTGTAACGATACTATGAGTTCAATAAAGCCTTTTTTTTTTGTTTGATTCCATACTGTATGCATTGTATTCATTTCTGTGCAACTATGCTTTCGTCATTCTTTCAGAACAAAATGCTGTATCTCATTTCTGAATTTCATGTCTTTCAGATAATTTCTCTCGAAGTTATGGCAAAAAACATACCTATTGCTTAAGTTTTCCACACCAGTGTAGTTTCTTTTCTAAATTCTGTGAGATTGAAATTAAACTTATCTGAACATTTTCTGCTTTTAAATTTAAATAAATTCCTGTATTTAGCATGATAAGCTTTTATCATTTGTGAAATTCTTCTGCTAAAAGCAACGGGAATGATGCATACTAGTACAACTTCTTGACCACATTTCATCTATTATGGGAACTAAAGTGTCACATATTTCGCTTACAGAAGGATCCTTCTCTGAAGGAATTTTGAAGTTATGTCTGACATAACAGTAGCACTTCCAAACAGAATTGTAAGTAGTGAGTTCAACTTCAAGCAAATTCCTAAATTTCCCAAAAACAGAACATTCCGACATTTGTCTTTTCACTAATTTACACTCAGCCATTTTTACTCACAGCAAAAAACACACAAGCACAGACTAACAAATCAGTTATGTTAATCAGTTACACAGTAGACGGAGGGGAGAAGCCAACTCACCTGATCACGGCAAAGCTGCAGATTTGAAACCAGCTCTGCCTTTCTCATCGGAAGCAGACAAATATCCGCCTTACCGCAATAACAACCGCTCCGGCGACGACTCAGTGTCATGGCAGTGCAATAGTAAAACTGTTATGATATTTTTATTCATACGGCAATGCCTAATGAAATCTTTTTATTTCATAATCGAGGCACGCAAAAATCCTTAGAAAGTTGCAATAAAGTGTATATTTATGAAACTTTGACGACCTTGCGACACCTCAAGACCTACTCCAATATTTTTCACATTTATAATTTATTTTATCTACACCAAAAGGCAACTTTTCCGCGCTATTACAAATTAAAAATCAAAAATTGATTTTTTCATTACATAATAATTTCCAACACGTGATTTTTAGGCCTTTCGAGAAAAGCAAGAACTAAATGGATAGACGATAGCTTTTCATGGAGAGTTTCCTAGTTTGCCATCGATGCATTGGAAGGAAGAAAGTGGCAATCTAAGACGAAGGTAATCTGGAAATTAGATGAAATCACTAAAATACCTCGGGTTCTGAAGCCCATCACACCTGAAGAAAATATGCTCCTGAGGGGTTCCGATGGTTTTTATCTATAGAAATATTGTCATGCATAAAGAATAGAGTGATTTTTATCGTTTTTACATTCCATTAAAAAGGCTAAATTACTTATGATGAATTCATGTTCTGTTGACCATTTAGAATCAAATCTAATTATTTAAATATGAATCAAATTGCAATTTAAAATCATGCCAAAAGTTTAAAATACGATTTCTATGTGTAGACGTTAAATTATGCAAGAAATAAATGAGAAAATAAATTCAAAAATGCAAAAAATATAAACCGAAACATATTTATTTAAATATATTTCAGCATATACTTTGGTAATAGATATCATATTCTAATGTTAATTATCGTCTACTATCTTTTCTCCCAGCTTCTATTTACACACTGAAAAAAAATTACCTAAAAAATTATCATCGATCAGATACTTGAACAGCTGAATTAATTAGCTTATGCAAATATATAAGTTACGTTACATTGCTCTTTTTATTCAAATGAAACGCAATTCAAAATTTTACTACAATTTTAATTTAATTCCTTTTAACAATGAATGATATGATGTAAGAAAAATTACGCTGTGTGAAGAAAAAGAAGGAAAAATAATTACATTGACATTTATGTTGATTATTTTTATTTTAACACAGTAATAAATAAAACATTTTGTAAATCTTTTTTATCTGAAATTTTAATTTGGAATTCAAAGTATATTTTCTTAAGTATACCGATGTTTTTAGTGACTTTTCAACATACCATTGCATGTAAAATTTAATTTTATAAAAGATTTATTTAATATATTTATAAATATACTGATAAGAATCAATACACTTATAAAAAGAATAAAAAATAAATTATTTAATCTTTGGAAGGATTTGAAATGAATAAAAAAAAAACTTTCTTTTGTCAGAATCTTCAACTTGCTTTTTTTAAATAAACCATGATTATTCTAGATTTTAAAAAAAACTAAAGAAAGAAATATTTTAATCATCATTTCAATATTTCTTTTATACATTTTAAAAGACAAAATGAGATGTTTCATTTTTGATTCCATGGAAGAAAAGCTCCTAAAGAATTAATATTTTTTCCACAAACAAAAATCTTACAAGAAAATAATTTTACTTCCTTGCATCGAACATGTTTTATAACAATAGATTTAATCGAAAAAGGCATTTTTAATAACGTAGTTTCAGAACGTATTTCTTCTCCAATCTGTTTTTGAATCATCCAAACCTATTTTAAGTTCGTATTCAAAAATTCCATTTCATCGATAATTTGTAATTAAAAATTATTTTGAAAATTCTTATAATTGTAACATAAAGCTCAAGTTCTACTATGAGGTTTTGCAATCGATTTAATGCTGCCTTTGAAATCTACCTCAAATCTAATCTATAATCCGCATTAGCACTCTATCATCAAACCTTAAACTTTATGTAATATTGGCTGAAAAAGTCCAATTCTATTTAAGCTTGTTTCATCAACGAATAGTATTTTAGATTTTGACCTCAATTCTCAGAAAAAGATTTCTCTTCATATATCAGTCTCCTTTCTCATCTCCCTCCCCCTCTCTTTCACCTATTTTTCTCGAAATCTTTTGCCGATATCCATCGAAAGAACGCTCTTTCTTCCTCTTCTCACTTTTGTACCGACAGAACATTTCTTTTTATTTTTTAATTCACGTCTGCATTACTGAAGTCGAGTTAAATCAAATATTCGAAGCCACGAGCAACAAATAACTATACCAGTTACTAAGCTCTTTTGAGAATCTTTGTTGTCATCACGTGATGGGATTGCCTTAGCGAAAATTCTGCAGTTTTTTGTGATTCTTTGTGCAAAAATCAGAAAGCATTTTCATGCAAATGAAAATGTCTTGAGAAACTGAAAGTATAAAGACATTTCAGGAAAAACGCTACAAAACATTTCCATAAAAGAAATTTTTCGTTTTATATTATACATTATGTTTCATATTAAAAGTATTTCTATACTCGTGGGCTTTGCTTTCCGATAAAACATTTTTTTTTTGTAACTATGTTACCATTTTCTGAGAAATATGTGTTTTGTATAGTGTTACCCCAAAGAAAATAGAATGCAGTTTTTGGAACTATTTCTAAAATATAACCGATTTTCTTTAAAAGCTTTTAGATTCGATAATTCTACTATTATCGAAGCTGCAATAATTGAGAACAATATCTTGTAATTATAACTGACACAATACGCAGCTACAATTCAGATGTTTATGTATTATATCCCAGTTTGCGATGCGCTTCAATAAGAGAAATATAAATAAATTTAAATTATTCCAGCAATATAGAGAACTATGAAATAGTATGATAAAATTTAAACAGCATAATTTGTTTTACTATTAAATAAGAATTGTTAACAAATTTCATTGGGCATGAAGTTAATTCTATTGTAGTAAAGTGATACCAATTGATGAGAGCATCGAAAAAAAAAAGACTATGTATTTTTATTTGTTACTGACATATGTATAATTTGAACTTATGAAATTTAAAGTAGAACTTTTGCAACTATACAACACCGAAAAAAATTCAATTTTTCTTTTTACGTGATGTTTGCTTTTAGAAGCTCTAGAAAAACAAAAAACATTTACGAATTCCTTAACATGAAAATTTTTGGCTTCTGTAGAAATTAATAGTTAATAGTTTTTAAAAATTGAAATTTTATATGTCTACCTTTGCTTAAACATGTTAATCGCTAAGCTGACACCCTCAGATTCATCTATAAATATAGAATTTTATATTTCTTTCTACAAAATGTGTAAAAGTATGTTTATTCTTAAATTTAGCTAGACTAATAAGATGAAAATATTTATCTTGGAAATGTAAATTTATTCAATTAAGAAAAACATTCATATGCAAATATCTTTTTAATAGTACAGCATTCAGTAATCAAAACCACTAAGAAATATGTTGATCAAACATAATGTTTTACCGTCTTTTGCAGTATTTTTTCCTTTTGCAACTTATAAAGAAACGAAGAGAAACTTGATAAACTGAACATTTTATGCATTTCAGAGAAGTACTAAATTGCCAACGACGGGATCCTTTGCTCCCATCAGTGCAATTTCTAAAAAGATGACATATTTCATGTTGCATATGTTGTACTAAGCATAAAAGTGGAAAAGCATAAGTTGTGGGAAAATATTTTTCCGAATTCCAGGCGAATTGGGGAGATGTTTTTATTTTCTCATATACGTAGAATAGAGAAAGTATAGTAAGCGTCCAAAAATTCGAACAGATTTTGATGAATCTCCACATTTAAAACCTCCCTGAGTTCGAAAAACACATTTTTGGAAAATGTCCGCCTGTCTTCTGTGACAAAGATAGCTGAAAAACGCTTTCAGCCAGACGGCTGAAATTTAGTATAAGATCTTTGCATCCAGTTCACCGATTTCTATCAAATTGTGAGTAAAATTTGTTCAGAGGAAGTTTGGCTATCCGATTGTTCAAATATAAATTATTACGATAACTACAAAACGAATAAAGTTAGATAGATATGACTTTTAACACAGACTAAAAAAAACAGATTTATATTTTTAGATCTAGATACCGGTCTTTCTATCTATGGGTTGATTGTCTATTGGTTTATACTTTCAGAAATATGTAAACGCTGTAATTCAAAAACACATAGACTTAAATATATGAAATCTGGTATGAGATTTGTGACCATAAGTGCAATTGTGTGTCAAATCTTTGTTTCAATAAGAAAAGTTCCCTGTACTTCAAACAACGACTGGTGCCTACTCTACGTCTAGGCCTGAGTGATCATTTTAAATTCAGTTCAATCTTAATAATCGTCCGGGTCAATCGTGTTGATTGTGTAGAAATAAATACAGGAAACAATCACATTCTAGATTATTATATTATTTACATATTTACAAGAACGGATTAAAATATAAAGCATGAAAATGAATCAAGTTCCTTTCGCCTTCGCCCATGGAGAACCAACCACTCGTCCTTGTCTGTCTCGTCCACTTCCGGTTTGTCTCTCTCATGGTTTCAACCCCTCGGATACCACGTGACCTTTCCCCTCCTGACTGGCTTGCAATCTTCGTCGTAGGGAGCGGAGGAGCGAGTTTTACACAATAGATTTTTAAAAAAAATGTGTTTAAAGTACAAAATCTATTTTAGGATACTATTGACCAGGGATACCAGGGATCAATCGCCAACTGATAGCGAAGAATGACATGACAGATTCAGCAAAAATGCTAAATTAGCGCCAAAAGTTAATATTTCATAACTATTCTTCGCCAATGCCATGCAAGGTATTCTCTGTCATGACAAGTTTATTAGACGGTATGAGCGAAAATTTCAGGGAGACCATTCCCGCTGGTTATTAAAGAGTTTAAAGAATACAAACTAAAGTTAACTTAGTTTCTCGCACCTGAGGTGTAAAACATGTACAGCAGAAATTGCCATTTTGGCTTATTTTTCAGATTCCCGTCACGTTAATTAGTCAGAATTGTCAGTCCAGAAGCGAACATTTCAAAACCGACTCATTAGAGTACATTACAACATAACACCGGATTTCCATACAGTATCATATAAAAACTATTAAAATAATTAATGGGGAAATTAATTCTCTATAAATTTGTGGTGCAGCATTCTTAGAAACTCTGCAGCTGATTCCATTTTGTACAACAATATGCTGAATGGCGGCCGATGTATCCAGTCAGTTTTGATTGGCCTTTTATCTTAACTAAAATTTGAATTGGTTTTGGAAGTCCCTGCAGATTCGTAGACAAATTCAAAAAGCGTGTCTTTGAATCAAAAGTGATAAACTCAGTTGAATTTGTGCATGCATTGTTAAAAAATGATTCTTTGTATCGATGTTGAACGAGCTCATTTTGAATAAGTTTTTATGCACTTCAATAAATGGCTGTTTTAAAAAAATTTAACAAAAGTAATTGTGTTATTATTTTTTTTAACTCTTTAATATTCTTTTATGATATGTATATTATCCCTGAAAATTACTGAGAAAGTTTTCGTCAAATACCGGTCAGAGCTAGGAAAGATGTTCTAAATCAATAAATTTGTTCTAAATAATTTTTACAGATAAAAGTATTAAACATTATGTATTTACAAATTAGTGTAGGGAAAACATTTTAATAAATGAAAACTTTCATTAAGGGGTTGAGGCGTGTAATTTTTTTCACTATTCATTATTTCCCTCCACAGAAGTCAAAGCATTTTAATATAATTTGATGAAATTTTGCAATTGGAAATATACGTTTAATTGCAACTATTATGGATATAAACAATTATTCCATTTATTGCAACAGTTTGTATATTGGTAATATCGTTTGATAAAAAAAAATCTTACTTTATTTTCTTGCTACCTTTCTTTTTAAAATAGAATCATTATTTTCAATTATTTATTTCGATTTTTTTCTACCTAGTGTACACTAAACAAAAATATTACTTCGTCTTAGTAATTTTAAATTATATTTTTCTTCTTTAATTTCGCTAACATTCAACATGTCACAACCTAGATCCTGCAATTACTGTCAGTTGATAATAGATCTCAAAACGGAGACATCTTGGGTTTGAATACTGAATTCAAAATATAATTTAATACAATGGTAGCGTATTTCTAAGGTGTTCACTCACTAAAACATTAAATTACAATTTCGAGAAAATGACCCGCAAACATTAAGCATAACTTTTGTACTGTCACCATCACTGAGCTGCCAAACAACACATTCTGTAAGGCATTCCCTTAGTATAAGAGAATCTGGGTTCCATCCTGATTGTTTCTTTTTTCAAAATTATTTCAAACTAAATTAATAATTTAGAAATATTTTAATTAATATGTTTCTAATTTTTTATCAAAATAAGGTTATTCATATGGTACTTGAATAATAATTAGAATTTAGTTCTTATATTTTAAAGTAACTATAAATACAACTTTAATGCTGTAGATGATTATTATTACTATCATAAATCGTGAAAATTTTATATATTTGTTTTATAACAGTGAAAAATTATTTTCCCTAGCTAAAGAATCGAATCTTTCTCGGAAATTATAGAGAGTCGATGATAATTCATTAAGATGATAAGCAAACAATAGAAAGTACCTGCGGATGTGCAGATAGATGCTTCACAATTTTTATAACACTAAAAAGCAACAGTTATAAGAATTCAAGCGAAGAAGATTTACTAAAATATTAAGCTATAAAAGAGTACTAAAAATAGAGTTTACGATATAACTAAAAAAGACTAATAGAATAAATATTTTGCAGGACACTTTGAAATTCTTCAGTAAGAGGAATTTCTACAGAAATTGTATAAATCTTTTTTTACCATTTCTGTTGTTCTAGAAACTAGAAGAGAATATACCAGTTATCTGACAGTACTATAATAAAAGAGTTATATAGCATTCTTTGATTGATTCATTATAATATAGATAAATAAAAAAATTTGAGATGAAAATGTCAATGATTATCAATAATGCTAGCGGATCGAAAGTTGAAGGGGAAAAGAAATAGCGCTAGCATCACTAGACCATGGAATTTGAAAACTATGATCAAAGCTATTTATAATCAAATTATGCGAGCTAAAAAAAATAATTGGATTGGAACTGAATTCTCGAGTTCAATCTCTAATGAAGCTGTTGATGGGTGAGCAAATTTTAAATATCAAATCAATTTCTACACTTACTAAATTATAATTATTTTTTTATGTTTATTATAAATATTATTTATCGTAAATAAAATTATATTTATAAATATTTTTCTATATAAAAATAAACTTCAAGAAAACAATCGTGTAAATTATAAATAATGAAATAATAATTTTAATAATAATTACAAAATTTGATTATAACTCAATTGTTGAGTGAATGAACATTACCTTTTACACAAAAATGCTCAACTTTTTAATTAAAAATATATAAAACTTTTAATTCAATTTGAAAAACGAATTTTAATGAAGATTTATACAGAAACTACTTGCTGATACTAAGCGAATGCATATTAAATGCGCAGTTTGGCTGCTCAGCGACGTTGCCAACTTACTATAATATAAGCTGTGCTGAAAGTTTGAAGCTCGTTTTCTCTTAATTGGATGGGTACCATTACCTTACCTTAAATCACTTTAACCATTTTGCAATTGATTAAGGTATTACCATTGGATGGTTACCTTAAACACTGTAATGAAGGAATACTCTAAATATATATTACCATTGTGCTGTATCTAATAGAGAACTTAATTTTTCAATCCGTTAGTCAAGTTTCTTTAATAAATCAGTAGTTATAATCTAAATATCATATGTGAACGAAAATTCTCAAACTTGCTCTCCATATTTAATTGAAAAGAAATCTATCCAAAACACCTGAAAAAAAATGTCATGTAATGCATTAATATTTTATTCGGAAAAAAGCACTAAAGGAAGAAAAAGAAAGAACTAAAAATAAGTAGATAAGAAGTAACGCAAGTTTGAAATTTCATAACTGCAAATATTTCAAAGTAAGTGGTTAAGCGAGATATTCTACACGATAGACAAGATGAATATTTTTCAATGTTTTTAAAAAGATTTAATTTTTAATTTAACTTTTCAAGAGATTGCTCTCAGTCAGATTCATATTTATGAATAACAAATACAAATGTTTATGAAAAATTCAAAAGTATTTTTCTACAAAGTATTCTTCTGTATTATTATTTCATTAAATAAAAAAATGGAACCTCTCAACATTTACACATTTTTTCCCTTTTAAATTGCATCTTATATCGGTGAATAAGAAATGCATTAAGAAATAAATTAAAAGCCATTAAAACGTAACCTTTCCATACAAAATTGATAAGTATACATTCTATCATGTTCCAAATAAAATAATATAACGAAAATGGAATGGGAACTTAAAAATTGTATATTCAACTTTAAAATTCATTTCAAACGTCTGCCAAAATCTATTTGTTATATATATTTCCTGGAAACAGTTTTATTTAATATCCGTTACTTTATTTATTTCGTTATGGTTTTGATTTTTCTGTTTTTCCTTCGTATTTTATATTTCTTTTTTTTTCCTGAAGGGAAAAACTGGGATATGAAAGTAAGAGACAAAGGATAAAAAATATTAATATTCTTTAGTTTTGTCCATTCTTTTTTTCCCTGTTTCTTGAAATGCAATCTTCAATCTGTATTTTGTATTTACATACAAAATGCTTTTTTAAGTATATTTTTAAAAATGCACATATTTATTTATAATGATAAATTAGCTTGTGATTTACTCCACAAGTTATAGGATTTGTTTATGAAATATTTTCGAACTTTATTCGCTTATTGTTTTCTTTAATATAATAGAAAGACGGTCGATGAATTCATAAAATTTATTTTTTATTTCTTACTTCTCGGATTTCTTCGGGCAGAATTCCAAACCAGTTTATAAATCATTTTTATTTCGAGCAGAGTAGGATATAAAAAATAGCTTAAAATCTTTTCCTATGAGATGATATAGGCGAAACCGAATATCTTAACAAAATTTATAATATTCCCATCATTATAAAGCTTGCTCAAATTTTCAAAATACGAAATCTAAACTTGATAGATAGGGATTTATTTAGGGATTTTAAAGTCCATTATGCTTCTTCATAAGAGGTATCAATTCTTATAAAGTGAAACATTTGCTGAAATTTTTGATATTTTTCAAATGAGAACTCAAGGTGATTAACTAGGGACTAGAGGGACTTGATTAAGAGAACTCAAACTAAAAAGATTATACGGAAATGACTCCAAACTTCATAAATCAATAATTTCAAAAGATGTATTCAAAATTCTAAATGTCATAATTTATAACTGCTCAGTATGACGTCCATGTGAACAATAACTACCTAAGGACCTATCCAAACTTCAATATATTTTCACGATACATTTAGACGCGCCCCATACATGCCCTCTAAAGAAGTTTTCTCTGTGGTGTTTGCACAACCTCTAATCAGTATTGTTTAATCAATTTATTCGCAAATTAATTCAAATTCCTCATTAGATACCATATATGTTATATCATCTCATCCTAATGAAAATTAAATGGACACTTGATATACTTATTCGTTCAGAGAATTTTTCGTTCAGAGAAATTAATTGCTACTAAAATGCAGAATTAAATATCGAAAATTTTGCAATTCAAAGTATGACTATAATACGTCATTCCAGTAATCTGATTTTTAAAAAATCAATTTTCAGCAGTTTCCATGTTGTCGATTGAAGAATTTTGTCAATTATTTTCTTAGATAAAAATGCAACATTTATTGAAATCATTGCACGTTCTGTTTAGAAATTCGGGAAATGCCCCATAAATCCATTTCAGATAATCCTTTCCAGCTTAATTAATGAAGAGAGCTTATGATATACAATTTATCAGAATGGAAAATTTCGCATTTTCATGAAATTTTTTTGCCCCTTCCGTTATACTAAAACTTCTGTGGATTTGAGAAATAACTGCAACGATGTAGGAAATCCATTCACTCAGTGCGTTATCAAAATCATATTATCAGTAGCAATGTATATTATTAGTGCATATTGTTAGCAATTTATATTATCAAATGAATAAAATATCATAACATAAATGTGTAATAAATGCAATAATTTTACAATAATTCGCTATGTTCGATATGCAATTTTTTTTTTTTTACTTCACATGGAATTACTCATTGCTTGAGAAAAACTATTGATAAAAAGAAAGAACTTAGCACATCGTAACTAATATGCATAATTTCATGAATAAGGATGCATAAAATTTTGCTAACTCTATGGTTCATCTTCAATACTTTAGATTTTAGATATCCCCAGAACCAGAAATGAAACGAAATTAGGTCGGGTAATAATGCGGAACAAGAAAATAAGTTATTGCGAGAGATGACACAAATATGTTGTTGCTGCATTTCTCGAGCACATGTCGCTGTATTTCGACCATATTGCATCTATGATATATCTTTTTGAACATTTCGCTGTTCCAATTCTAGAAAAAGATTATTCTTCAATATTCCATCAACTGACTACACTTTTCAAGGATCATTTTTACTTTAAGACGTTCGGAATTTACCTCTTAAAAAAAGTCCAGATGAGAACAAATGTACTTACAATACCGCACAATTTAAGTGCTTTTGCATAGTGTGAGGATAATGATAAAACATGGTGGCATTTTCATGGCACATAATGAAGATTTTCTCAGGGGATTCATTCATCACGAGGATTTAGGGAGTCGCGTTGCCAGGTGAGAAGAAATGTTCTTCCTTCCATAATATCTATGAAGACCACAACTGTCTTCTTCATTGTTTATTAGGAATGAATTCGCAAAGCTGAAACTTTTTTGTTTGATATTCGTTTGCAGCATCTAGAAGTGTTGGAAACATAGCTTGAAGCTATGTTTCGGTAGTTTCTGTACATTCTACCTAGTTTTCGATACATTCAAAATGCGAGTAATAAAATTAAAAATCCAAATCCCAATTTTCATAACAAATTCAACACGATCAAATGAAAGCATAGATACATTTGTCTGTTCGAGTCCAAAGTGACGTCAAAACTGACATAACGCTATAGAGAAGGAATCAAAAAGTAATCTAGGGGAAATTTTACTTATAGGTTCCAAATGTAAACAAAAAGAAAACTTTTACAAAAGCAGTAAGAAACTAATAATATATCCAGAGAAATCATCTGGGAAGAAAACTTATCTGATATTTCGAGGCCAAAGCGATGTCAAAATTGACATGACGCTACAGTGTGGGAATCAAAAAGTAATCAATGGGAATTTTACTTGTAGAAATTTTATTTCAAATGCAATCAGAAAAAAAACTTTTACGAAAACAGAAACTAATATGTCTAGTGAATTCATTTAGGATGAATACTTCTCTGTCTGCCCGAGTCCAGCGTGTCGTCAAAACTGACATAACGCTATTGAGAGGGAATCGAAAAATAATATGGGGAAATTTTATTTATAGAACCAAATTTAAACAAAAAGAAAACTTTTACAAAAACCGTTAGAAACTAATATGTCCTTAGAATTCATTTAGGATGAATACTTTTCTGACTGTCCGAGTCCAACTGGACGTCAAAACTGACATAACGTTACAGTGCAGGAATCAAAAAGTAATCTAGACGAAATTTTAATTCCCAGAAACATATTAAGTGGAGTGGAATGAAAGCAAAAAAAAAGAGAGAGAAGTAGGAAAAAGGTAATTTTCATGGCGATATAATTATGGCGCAAATATCTGGATCCGGAAATTAATATGGCCTGATGAAATTCCGAAAAAGAAATTTTCTCTAATCAATTGACCTTTGCCTCAATGGAGGGAAAATTTTGTTTCGCCAGTGGAAATGTTTCGGAGAGCTTCCTAGTAAAACGACAAATGAGATGAGATTTTGCGGAGAAACTGAAAAGCATTAATTTATTTTTCACATTTGCAGTAAATCGTCCTTGCTGTGGGAATGAAATTGATTTGCCATGCTTCTTTTGAATTTTATTCAATTATAACGGAATGAAACACTTGGAATAATCAAAAATAAAAAAGACGGTTAATTGATGAAAAGTTGATTTTGGAATATCGATTTTTTAAAGGATTAAAATTGAAAGTGGAAAAAAAAAACTCTGAAAGCTCTTTGAAACTTGCTGTAAAATTTTCAGAGGAAATTTAAAGTATGTCAACCCTTAAAACTTTCGAATCTTAGTAATTCAATAAAATACTTTATTTTTCTGATCATGACAGATAGGTTTTTTTTATTCTTAAAAAATAAATTCATTAGATAAATTTAAATTGATTAGTGATTGGATTTAAAGTTCGTTTATTCCACGAATAGGTCCCCAACTTGGAACCCAATTTTCAAGAAAAATATCTCATTATTATTTTTTTTTTTATTTATCCAAAAAAAATTTTACATCAAGATTTTTTTATCTTTTTCAAAAGGATATTTTTTTATTCGTTTTATTTTTATCCTGAGATTCTGTACACTCTTTTTATTTCTTTATTCTAGGTTCTATCACAAATGTTGGAAACTGTTTGGCAATAAATTATTCCTTCAGTTATAAAAATCATTCTAGATACTTTGCAGACATTATAGATTGTAGTAGGCTGAATATTTTCTCAGCTTTTAAGTTTTCTATTCTGATACAAAATTGTTCTTCCATATCAAGCTATCCGATCAATCTAGAAGCATAAAAAAATGGAATAACAAGCTCTGGAATTTTTATTTATTTATTGTATTACAGCGCAATCACTTTACAGCTTTTAATGATATGTGATAGTAAAAGAAATAAACACCCATTTTTATTTTAAATATTATTTTTAACTTATGATGTAAATTAAATATACTGATTTAATAATTTATTAAAATAGAATTTTTTTAATATATAAATATATATAAGCAACATATATTCAATTAATATAAAATTTCAGGGATATTTACGGCCAATTTTAAGTTACAAAAAATAAACAGAGAGCAGTGATAACAATTATGAAAAGTAAAAGAATGGAATAAATATTACCTCAGAATTCCTTTAAATTTGATATCCTTTTTTAATTCACCGTGTAATCAAAAATATCATTTTTCTTCTATTTCATACAGAAAATTTTTTTGCCACGATAACTGTTTCAAATTTTCTTTATTTCAAATGGCTCTTTGACATTCAGAATTATCAAATTGAGTAGAGTTATGGTTTGGTGACTGCGTCCATTGATCCAAAAATCTTATAAGCTCGATATGTTTACATTCTTTCACAACTTTTATGTGTGCTTCAAATCATTATCATGTCGGAAGGCAGAGCTTTTTGCTAACTAATCTAATGTTTTTGAGAAAGGGACATGCCTACTAGGAGTGTCGCGGTACCGTAACCAGGATGGTTCTTTAGAATTCGAGTTTTCTTCCTGCATTAATACTATGAAGATGACGATCATTTAATTGAGCACCAAATGTCAACAGATAGGGGAAGGATTTCCTACCTGATATATGGTCCTATATTATCCCTATTATTATTACTGTAATTAAAAATATTAGCCGTATTTAGAATATCTGGTCCATATTTAATTCATTTTTCCTACTGGATGCATACATCTACCTCTAAATGTTATGAAATTTATTATTGTCCTACAATTAAAATGGACACCCTCAATATCCTTATGTTTAATTATATTTTCTAATAGAAAAAAGGCATCTCAGAGACCGAATAGTTTTTAAATATAAGATATTCCAGAGTCTTTCTTTCTTAGAAAATCTTTAAACGATAGCACCCTAATTATATTAAAATAAAATTTGAACGAGCTTGTCCACAATACCAATTCGTTATCCAAAAATGAATAATGCAAGCTTTCAGTCAGAGAGAGAATATTCATGTAAACATATGTCCCAAATTATTGTACGGTTCTGTAATCAATTACGCACACTTGTTCAACTGTTTGGTGTTAAGCCTTTAAAATAAGATTTATAAATAAGGAGCAATTCAGGATAATTTGCTTAAATGTTCCGTAGTTAATGGCCGTTAATGTTTACATTTTACTAGACAGAAAATTATTTAAACATTTGCAACTTACACACATTTACTGAGATCTGAATTCTTAAGCCGGCAATATTATCAAAAGAATAATATATTTAAAATTTGAATGCCCTGATTCTTTAAGAGCTTAGATTTACAAAGAGGAGTCATTAGAACTTACTTTCAATAAATTAAAGCAATTTCATAATTTTCAAAATTATGCAGTTAAAGATTTTTAAAAAGAGAGAAGCCAACAGTTTTTTTTCCAGTCAATTGTATTTTTATTCTGCAAAAATAATTTACTTACAAATTTCTTTCCAAAAACATCAAGAAAAAATAAATGAAAAAAAAAATTAAGAAAACATCTAGTGCACACTCGTGTTTTCCTTATCATTTTAATACAACTAGATTTACACTACATATTTCACCTCTGATTTACATTATGATCAAGCAATACTTCAGTTAAAAACAGTATTCAAAATATAAACATCAAATATACTCCAAATTAAACTAACAATTTACAGATAAAAAATACAACAGTTCGATGTAATCAAGTCAAAATATGCTTTAAGTTCTACCACGTCTTGTAGTCAAAGTTCTATTGTGATTATGAATGAAGTCGGCTTTGCTGCAAATATAACATTTTCTAATTATGTTTTATCATTGTGAATTGTAAAATCATATTTTGAAATAATAATATTTTGCTTTAAATATTTCTTTCAAGAGTTACTTTTTTTTACTTCAAGCAATAAAAGCTGGAATGGCAATTGTTTTTTATATAGCCTTCATTAAAATGATTAAGCTTTATACTCATAAAGTAGAATGATTTTCTTGTAATTTTCTTGTATCAACATGTTTGCCATATTTTCTATCAAAGTATTGTATAGGATTCGCTTAATGCTTATATTTACATTTATTCTCACCCAAAATAATATATTTACACATTTATTCCTCTAAAAAATATAGTTTGTTGATGAAAGATAAAAAAATTATTATTTTCGTCAATTTTCAGATTACAAGATTCTTATAGTATGAACGTTTCCTCTCCCACTTTCTAACTTTGTTTAAACATTTCTTGATATTGGCAACATTTATCAAAAAGATTATCAATAATATCAGAATTATGAGTCTTGAATTTTGAGATCTTACAGCATTTAGAAGTAAAGGGATAGCATTATTGAAATGTCAAAAAATATTCTATGTTGTGAAAATATTTATTTAACTCTGCATGTATTGAAACATTACTCTTTTTCATCTAATCTAAATCTAAGTTCTAAAATACGTTTATTTTATACAAGAATCAAAGAATTAGACATACTTAGTATTAAAAATATACGATTCTGCATATTGAATGACGAAACAATTATTTTCAATGAACTCCTGAATGAAGATAAGCCCTCAAAAGTCGGCGATGATCTTTTTTTCCAAAGAAGGAATAATTGTACCAAACAGATGATTACAGAAATGAGTTTACATGTAAAGAGAAGCAAAATTCCAAATTCCTCTTTTCGTCTTATTTGATAAATTTATTGAATCTGTTAATTGATTAATCAACCTCAAAACAATAATCCATCGAATTCACTAATGAAATGTTACTTGATTATATCCAGTATGCACTTCTTTTTTAATCAAACATAATATGTAAAAAATATTTAGGCAGAAAATGTAGAACTATACATGTAGAAGTTTAAAAATATATAACCATTTATAAGTAAATGTTGAAGGATATAACACAAATTTTACTATAGAAATATATCGCATTTCACCAATAAAAAGAGTAAAAACGTAACACGTTAGGTTGTAGAAATTTTCAAGAAATTATTCGCAACCTGGCATTTTCATCAATAAAATTTTTGGCAAGTATTTCCAGAAAATATTTTTCCCTTACTAAAAATAAAATAAAAAAATCTTCCCATTTTAAACAGATTTTTTTTCTTGTGAGTTATTCATTCTTTTAATAAAGAAAAGTAACATGAAGAGATAAATTGAAAGTGAGTTCTCAGGAACTTTTTCCACTCAAACATGAAGAATCAGAAGTCCTTTCATCTTTCAAATAAAAGAATATGACAAAGTGCAGTGGAAAGTTAAAACTTTTATATTCAACTCTTAAAATTTATTTCCAATGTCAGTCAAAATCTATTTGCTATATCTATTTCCTGAAAGCATTTTTGTGTAATATCCTTTGCTTTATTCATTCCGAAATATTTTGTTCTTTTTTTTTTATCTACCTTTATATCTTCAGATTTTGCCAGAGGAAAGGAAATAGATATTAGTATGAATGTATAGATAAAAGTAAAAAATACATATTTACTATACTTTTACTTTGTTCTTTGTAATCTAGAGTTGTCGTTTCAAATGTCTGTATTTATTGATTATATCTTTAAGCAAAATACGTTTAAAAGTCTATTTTTATGTAAATAGACATTTTTATTAATTAATGATGCAAACTAGCTTTGACTTAATTCAGAAAGTTTCATAATGTATTTATGGAAGATATTTTATTATCTGTTTATTATTTTATTCAATATTTTTAAAGAATTCAAATTGGTTCAAGATTTCTTACTCATTTATTCCTTTCCAGGTAAGATGTCTATAAGATTTCATATCATCTAGAAAATCATTTCGGGAACAATTTATTTTGAAGAGAAATTGGATTATTATTATATAAAATCTCCATTTCTACTAGTTACTAAGTATTAATCTGAATATCCTAATAAAGTGAAATTTGGATGTGCCCTTGATTCTCTTTGAAATTGTAATATCTTCTATTTTTCTATTTTAAAAGCAATTGAATCTTCAAATTTTTGAATTATAAATACGAATTTTCAACATTTTTTACAAACTATTAAGCTTATTCATAACTAAAATACGGAAGAAAAATTTGATCTTTTAATGAAAAAAAACCTTGTATTCTATTTGAAATTTTACACATTTAATTTTAAGCATGAAAAAATACTTCAAACTTTAAACACTACTAAACACAAAATTATTAAACACTATATAATAAAAAATTTAAACACTATACAAAATCGCAATAAAAATTATTCAGGACCTTCAAATAACACGGTAAAATTGAATGAGAAACCAAATATCCATGAGAAAACCAAACAAATAGGAATTTGATATCCAAATTTTCCTCACCTACAATAATCAGATAAGATACAATAACAGGAACATTTTCAATATTTTTCCCGCCCTTGATTCAGGAATTTTCGGTTTTAGGTTGCTCCAATGATTTGATTTTCTTGAAATGTGTGCTGAAATTGTTGAACACTTTTCAATATATATAACCGAAGACGAAATGTGCCTTTACAAATCAATGTTATAGTTAAATTACATAAGTCAGTGCTTGATATATAACCATCTATAAAGAAACACCATAACACAAGTTAACTAAGCACATTCGTTTTTAGCAAGCTAAAAAAAATCATAATGTTTTGTGTTGTTCGATTAGCACCTCAAAATAGATTGAAAACAGAACTCAAGTGGTCCCTATTCTACATGCTTTTAATTAAGGTTATAGTCAATAGAAGGAAATTTTAAAAAGTCTTCCATACAATAATTTGTAGACTAATGCTCGGTGTTTGATAAATTAAAAAAAAAGTCAAATTTTGAAGACAGCGTGTCCTATCCTCAAGACTTAGACCAGGCAGAGGGAGTCCATTGGCAGATATAACATAAGATCAAAAATATTGAAACACTAAGATCTACGCATTTTTTAAAGTTTCTTCAAACAGCTGGCTGAATTTCCCTTGATCTTCGATAATGCAAAATGTAATTTTGAAGTCACATTTGACTTTGCTGAATCAGTCGACCAGAAGTAGAAAAGAAAATGATTTGGAGTAATATCTTTTCATTGAAAGTTTACAGTTAAACCTGTTTTTGTGCAGTGGATGGAGACAGAAAAAAAAGAAAGAACACAAAAAGTATTCTGGAACTTCCTAAATTTATATAATAAATTAAATTAAAAAAAAACATATTAAGGAAAAACATATTAAGACTTTTACAACATATTAAAGAAAAAAAATTATGACATGAAGGAGGGGCCGCATAAAAAAGTCTCACTTAGAAAACCTGTCGTAGATTCACGAAATAATGAGAAAGTGCTTTCCAAATAAAAAAAATAATTAAATTTCGCATGGAAATATATATTAATTTAAATTTTCATATTAAACATGGAAAAATCTTTTAAATGCTCATAATTCAGTGCTGATGAACTGATTCAATCTTCTTCTAACGAACTAATTCAAAACTTTATATTATTACGAATCTGAATGTTGCTTCCTAGCATGGTCAGTTCTATCGTAGAAAAGATCGTCCTACGATAAGCTCTATTGGATAATAATCGGATGCCGGTTCAGTGATCCCTGAGCTTAGCGACCATTTGCCGAATTTGGCCATTTTGGCGGCAAAATGGATGATGCTAGAAAAGACCAAATGGAGGCAGTCGTGTATTTGGTATAAAGTCGTCAGCGAATCAACGGCGAATTAGTTGGTTCGGTCGAGCGAAGCGAAAGCGTTGTGGAGAACAGTAACAGGATCTCAAGCAATTGGTGAATTGAACTTTGTGCCGAATCACGGAGTTTATTTTAGAAGAAGCATCGAGTTGCATGTGGTGTAGGCAGTCGTAAAGTAGTGAATCGGCAGTTGGATGCAGTTAAAGCAAGAAGACATTGGAGAATGACTAAGTAGATTCCCTTCTATTGCTTTTTGTCTGACCGCTTTGTGTGCTGTAGTTGTTAGCTAACATTACTATTTGTGAGCTGCTGTTTGTTCTAAGTGTGGTGATATATTTTGCTTGTGCGTCTCGGCTGCGTCTTGAGGTTAATAAGAAGCGTCGTCATTCGCTATTGAGGAAGGTTGATTGTGTAACACCATACACCCACTACAAGCGAAATTATACACGTGTAGCACTCAGTGCGTCAAGTGAAACTTAGTGAAAATAATCGGTAAAAGAAGCGTCGGAATCTGTGACTAACAACTTTCTACTTTCTTTCATTAAACCAATAGTCAAGAACAAAGAGAAGATGTTAAGTACTTGTTGTAAGGTGTAAGATGTTATGCATACATTATAAATTAATAATTAAACAATCAATAAAGGCAATATTACTGGCAAATAAATTGTCGTCAAACGCGGCTGGGACATTTGTATGAAATAAATTTGAACAGCAGTTACAAATTAGTTATACAATTCTAATGTTATATAAAATTATTCTTAAAAACAAAACAAAAAAACGAAATTCGCAAAAACCATATTTAGTACTTTATGGATGAAGTAGAATTTCCATTGTTTTCCATTTTTTAAGTATAGAATGAAACAAGTCTTGGCTTGCTGATTCATTGGAGTTTCGTTCGGAAAAGGAACTAACTTCGTGACAGTATAGGCGAGAACAATGGTTGAGTCCTAAGGACCATCACCGGCGACAGTACAACTCCACGCATAGGAGGTACGTTCTGTCATAGGTAGCTGACCCTACACCGTTTCTCTACCCATCAGCATAGCGAGAACCAACCATCATGCTGGAAATTTCTCATCCACTTAATTGTGGTGCCTCAATAAGGGGCTGATGATGAATTAGACGCGAGCACACCTGCATTTCAATTGAGTATCCTTTACTGTTCGCTTAAAACTCACAGGATTTTGTTCGCGACTACATTAATCCAGTCAGTTGTACATTAACATAAACACACACACATAATGGAAATTTTATCACTTTAAGTTTTTGTGTTGGTCCTTAAATTCCTATAGTTTTCAG
Source organism: Argiope aurantia (assembly GCA_026543865.1). Classification (NCBI taxonomy): domain Eukaryota; kingdom Metazoa; phylum Arthropoda; class Arachnida; order Araneae; family Araneidae; genus Argiope; species Argiope aurantia. The sequence continues at coordinate 112,111 of JAPMOR010031339.1, read as the reverse complement.
ATCAGATAAGAGAAAGGTAGGGGACTGAAAGTTGAAACGTCGGTTTTTCGTGTTTAAATAAATGTCCTTTAATTTCAGAGCTTAAATTTAAATTACAAAGTAATAGATATCAAATAAATCAATGGAATGAGCCGCCCGAAGTTAAGGTATCATAATTAAGTAATGAATTTTTTTTATAGAAAATCTTACATTTGCAATAATATTTTTTAATATTTTTTTTATTTGGGAGAAATTTTGGGAATTCCACTTAAATACGTCATATGCAAAAGGAATCATACGATAAGATTTTCAGATGCCGCCGTCCTGACATAGGGGTAGCGCATCTTCCCCGTGATTTGGGCGTCCCGGGTTCGAATCCCGGTTTGGGCATGGTTGTTCTTCATGTTCTGTCTGTGAGATGTGTGAATGTACCCTTCTGTACAAAGGGGTTGTGCAAGCGAAGGAGCGATGCGTGAGTAGTCAAATCGTCCTCTTGGCCCAAATTGGCTCTACGATAAAAACAAGAGACGCTCCCCCTTAGGCTTAAATCGACTGTCTTTGAACAGAGGGCTTGTCCGTGGCTAAATGCCATAAGAAACAACAACAACAGAGTTTCAAATTAATATCAGCATTATTTCAAATTTTTGAAAAAGAAGGCCAGAGAGATGTACTTTTCCCTCCCATCAAAAATTCATAATCCAAAATTGTTGATCTACGATCATACATGATATTATAGTGGTCGAATTTCAGAATAAAGGTGAAAAAAATTTAAGTTTTTTTCTCGAATATTATACCTAAGCCCATTTTAAGATGGCCCAAGCCACGTGTACTTACTCTTTGGAGCACTATTGAACATTTTTAGAAATCAATCACACACAGTAATATTTCTTACAAATTTTTTCTCTCTTTTGTCTAAAAATTGATCATTACAATGATATCAATTCATTATATCGATTAAATAACAACACTTTTAGAATTGTACATTTTTTTTTCAGTCCACAAATTCGGACATATAAAAAAGTATTTATAGACTTTTTACGATGATGTTATTTTTTTTCTAACAAAATTGATCTAATCTAATGTAAATATCATTCTGAAATTTTCGGCATGTATTTCTTTTTGAGTAACATATAAATTTAAAATTTCTTTCCATATTAAAAACAAATTATAAATATTTTTGCAATTTTGGAATTTTTCTACTTATTTTATATGCCTTTTTGATATCTATAATTTTCTATTTTAAACTTCATGCTTTTCTTAGTTCCTCTTTAACTCAAAAAAAATATTATTTATCTCAGATTAACTGCCTTTTATTTAAACACGAAAAACCGATTTTAATTTAGCTCCCCTCCCCTTCACTTCTTTTTTCGATTCGATTGCCGGGAGCAAACATAATTTTGGTAACCAACTCAATAACTACCAGCAATAAAATTGCACCTATGAAATTTTCTCCATTTTTATACATTCATGTTAATTCGATTGGAATTCTTCTTCTTGCGTACAGCCGACCACCCCGACACCACTGAACGTAGCAGTATCGACAGGATTTGTTGTGGCCGACTGCTATCTTGAGAATTGTCCATCCGTGCATTGAACGATTTGACAAACTGACATTCTCTTCGAGGTAATTGGCCACAAAGTGGTCAATGACTGTCCTTCATCCTTATCGTCCTATAAAACAATGAACAGGCCATCACTAAGAGAAATCTCCGCGAAATCCAAAATACCTCTTCAAATTCCCTTTACACAACAACAGAAAACTGAATACCTTCAAACTCTCAAACAGTTGGTAAAAAACTGACAAATTTTGACATCATGTCTTTCAGAGATTTAAGATTACTTGGTATCATCAGTACAGTACTTAAGTCATTATTTTCAATTTTCAGATTTTTTCTTATCTTCGAGATTTTAATACATTCCTTTAAATAGTGGTAAACAGTACCGATTCCTCCACAAAATTCGATTGGACTATGCTTTTCTGAACATCGTACAGAAAATCAAAAGAATTCCACGAATCCTTGCTCATGAGTGTTTCTCTATCCACTCAGACAACAGTCAGCCACAACAAATCCTATCGATACTGCTACGTTCAGTGATGGCGGGGTGGTCGACTGCACTCAAGAAGATGAAGAAGCTCACATGTGTGGACATGGCTAAGGCATCATAAACCTATCATAGTATATTCAAAGTGTTTGAACAATTTCCAAGATCGTCCATATGACGATCCATCCAACGATGGCCGTAGCCTCATTGAAATGTTCACAAAACGTATCAAGCATAGCTCAGCAAAAAAAGTCACACAACGATCAGTTGCAAAAAGATAAATGATTTTTAACAGAGCAGTAGAAGGTGGATTCATTGTTTCATCTTTTATATTGTTTGTATTTTGTGCGTTTAAGTAACATTAAACAGTAAAATTTCTGCTAACAATAATAATAAGAGTGATTGTTGAAACTTTCTGCATCCAACCTTCTTCCTACATCCTTTAAGCTTTATATATAATTTCAGTCGTAAACCCTTAAAAACCACAAAGACGCCAGAAAAATTGAAATTTATTCAGAGATTTAGACCTATTGAAGGTGTCTGCGTAGCTGTAGTCAAGATTTGTCACAAGACACAAAATATAAATTAGAGAGATGTTCCAAAAATTTTGAAAAGTTTTATAACGCATATGTAGATGAAAACCTAATCCAAAAAATGTGCTTGTTACGGGATTAGATATTGAATGAAAGAGGTGTAAATAACGCGCAAGACATATTGCAAAGTGTACTAAATAATAATTATAGTGAGTTATTTCTAAATGTATTAAACTGTGTTTAAACTTTTCTTTACTTTGCCAGTTACTATAGCAAGTGCTGAGCGCTGTTTCAGCAAATTAAAATGAATAATGGATTATCTTCGGTCAAGCATGTGTTTGCTGCATCTTAAGCAACATTTTCAATAGGGATATCCATATTGTATCTTATTGTCACTGTTAGAAAAACATGTTTGTCATAACTAACTATTGTATTTGTTTTAGACAATTTAGTCACTTTTATCGATTCAGCTAAAAATTGCATGGACTAAATCTTTTAAACAATTTCTTATGTCAAAGTAGAATATATATTTTCTTCTCTTGTTTATTTTTGAATTTTTATTTATTTATTTATTTTTACTTTTTGGTTAGCACTTGAAGCTTTTTAATTAATTCTATTACTATTTAAGTGTCTTTTCGTAAAAAAGAAAAATATTATTCGGTTTTTAATTGCGTAAAATAAATTATTTAAGCCCTATCCATCGACAATGAAATGGCAAAATTCACCAAGAAAAATTATTTAGTGATGAATCTTGCAATATCTAAAAAATTTTTGTTAACTTTAGTAACATTATTCATGTAATGCAATTATTTATTATTTATTTAAAAATTACCTCTATAATCTGAATGATGTATATCTGACGATGTATATAAGATGTTTCGGACTAAAAATTCCGAGAAACTTTGAAAAAAAGCAGTATTAAAACGAAAAATAATTTCTTTTTTCTTAACATCGCTAACATCATTCAAATATAATTACCAAGCACATTTTTGTAGTTCATATATTTATTTTATATGCATTTCATCTATATATGAAACTAAAGAGAAAATTATATTTGACTGGATAAAATTTTTACTAAGCAGGACCATCAACATATTTAAAAAAAAGTGTTATGTGTTTATTGCAAAGCATAAATGGAATATTGCAAAGACGGATTGTAGAATTCACAAAATTGTCCACTAGATTGATGCACTTCAATCACTGAAGGCTCTTGGAATACCTTTTCTATGGAATTCAAGTTCCAGTTGAATAATAAAGTGTTTCAATATCTAATATTAACGGCTCTTTATCAACTGATTATTCAAGAGCCATTCAGATCTTGGACAGTCAGCTCCTTTGATTCGAATAGACGAGTTTCGTTGAATAATTTCTATAACTACCTGATTTGAGGGCGTGTATTAGAGAAATCTAGATTCAGAGAACCCCAGAGAGTGAGATAGCATGAATGCTTGTAAGGTAAGCGCAGCATGAGATATATTTCGACATAGTGTGTCATATCTGGCAACAATGAAATTATTTATTTTTCTCGTTTAAGTAACGAGAGGAATCTAATATATAAAAATGAATTTTTTTTGTTCGTACCTTACGTGCTGCATTACCGTTCAAACGATTCTGATGAAACTTGGTCAACTTATTGCTTGCACCTGTGTGAAGGCTCTGCACATAGTGTAATCATCATATCATATCTAATATATCAAAATGAATTTTTGTTTGTCCGTGTTTTATGCGCTATCGTATCGTTCATCCGACTGCGATAAATATTTGCCTACTTATTGCTCGCACGGCCGTAAATTTTACAACTATTAGTAATTATTCTGAACACAATAAGATTTAAAAACAAATCGTTCCATACGTTTCTATTATTAAACTTTATTTTAAAATTGACAATTGCAAACTGTAAACGGCAAACGGCAAATGATATTCGGAGTTAATCTCACATATATCAAACAAAATAAAATTATTATCGTCAATGCCAATCAATGTGAGCGAAATGAAATCGGAAAATATTTAGTGCAAGAGTTTTTTTTTTTTTTTTCTTTTCGTTAATGAAGTCATCTACACAAAATATTGCCATTCAGTGTACATAATACTTTGGTTGAGGCGAACCGCACGTATTATTCGAAGTTTATTTCACACATAGAAAATAGAATTTTTATCGATGTTGATCAAGGTCAGATATAGAATATAATGGTAATTTTCCTATTTTTCCAGTGAATCAACCAACGATATTTCGGTTATGCAAGTGTATATCATGTTGATTGCTTCGTGAAAAAATATGCCTCCCAAACACTCGTTACTTAGTAGATCTACCAGCTCAGAGCTTAGAAATAAGCGAATTCGAGCTTTCCAAACAAACGAGCAATGAAGCAGATCGTTTATGAATAGCAAATTTGCTTTCTTCAAAATCTCAATAGCAGCAAGAATCGAAAGACACTGTTTATGTGCTCTCAGTGTGTTATCAGAAGATCAACATGTGGCAACTATTCTTAAAGGGAAGTTGATTGAAGAACATGTGCTCATTCTACGCATTCACATTATTCTCACCGACATACCTTTTCGAAAGAGTGCAATTCCCCATTTCACTTGTATTCTCAATGACCATCAATAAGGAGCAAGATAAATCACTTCAAGTTTGAGGATTGAAGCTAGAAAATTTTTTTTTTTTTTTTTTTTTTTTTTTTTTTTTACATGGCCTGTTGTATGTTGGATACGCACAAGTCGGACAACCTAGAAATTTGTTTGTTTATGCTGAAGAAGGGGAGAAAAAAAATTGTCTACCCTAAAATATACTTGAATAATAAAGCCAAAAAATAGAATAAATATTAATTATACTTTTCCTTTATATATCATTCAATTTCAAGGAATGTAATATAATTATATATAATTAGAATTACATAGAATTACAAGAAAATCAAGGAAATAAATATAATTCTTTCTATCATTCCTAATTAAAAAAGATAACTATTTCAAATTTCAAACGATATTTCTAAAATTATTTCTTTTATGACAGCAACGCACCGGTTGCCAGCAAGTAGAAAATAAATGTAAATTTGCTTATAAATAATCTGCTTGTTATTTGAAAATAAGGTTCCACTTGGTGCACCTTGGTTAACACTAAATCTGCTAGGGCTTTGCCTCCTTCCTTGGGCCTCTGATATTTTACTGAGAATTTTTGCAAGATGTGTAAAGTTTTGAGACTTCTCCAGTGAAATGCTGGCAGCCTCGTGCATGAAAAAAGGGACTCAACTCGTAACTGTTCTAGATAAGGAGGATGTTGATGTGATTTTCATTGTTGAAGCTAATCTGACTACTTGTATTGGCTTCAGCTTTGTGACTCTCCCTTATGTCCTCTGTGCGGACAACATCAAATTTTTGATGCTACTCATCTTGACTCGTGTTCTGTACTTGTTTTTTTTTTTTTTTTTTTTTTTTTACTGTAAGGTTCATAAATATTGGAAGACTAGATATCTAATAGCGTCATAGATAATCTTCTGGGTATTTGTAATAAATAAATTTGAAAATAAATAATTTGCATATTTTTAAAATCAGGCAATCATTTCATTAACCTGAACCAAAAACAACAGATTTGCGAGAATTTAATATAACATTTCTTATCATAATATATGAGCTATCAAGTCTAAAATTACTTATTTACTGACTGAAAATGAAATTTTAATCCGTCCACTGCTTCTAAGCCACAAAACTCAAACCATTCAATAAAATAATCATATATTACTTCTTGTACTGTCTTAACAAGGATAAGAAAATTTTATTTTTATTTGAAGGATTATTTTATTTTTATGGAGAAGGCCAAACAATTATCAAATGCTATTGATTATTTTCAATTAAAATGCAGGAGTTTTTTTTTTTAGTTTAACCTTTTTTATATTTTTATTTAATAAATGGTAAAAGTCCATATTCCTCGATATCTAAATTATAATTCTTAGAAAAGTCTTGAATAGCACTATTCAATTCTGAGCCATCTAGTACTCACTAAATTTTTCCTTTTTGCATACAGCCATTTCAAATACGAACTTGCCTTTGCTTTAAGAAATATTGTTTTTTCCCAATAAAAATTCAGAAAAAAGTGTACATTATTTTTATCCCGACAAATCTTTCTACAATTTAAAAAAAAAATGTAGCTTTTGAACGAGTATATCACTGGTTAGTGAAAAGGTACAAAATTTGTTCTTTAGTCTCGAATTGCCCGAAAAGGATGCAAAATAAAAATTCCGCAAGTGCGGATTTTAAATATTCATGTGTATCTGATAAAAAAAGATTATACCATTCATTTATGTCTATTGAGGTATGGTTTAATTCATTGCATTGATTTTATTTTTTATTTAATTTTTTTATAAATATAAATTATCGCCTTTTAATCTTGACCGTATTGATTTTTTTTTTCAATAAAGTACTTTTTAATTTCGGATATTTATAAAGGGGTGATTTCGATTGGTCTTACATCTGTTCTCTTCTTTGTTCTATACACCTGTCAATTTACTTTACCATCTCTTTCTAAATTTTAACGTGCATTTAAAAATCAAAAATGTTTATTCAATTCACCTTGCTGGCTGAAATATGCTCATAAAATATAGAAGATTAATTATACATCATCGATTTTTTTTCGTGTAAAATTGAATTAATTTCATAATTTCTTTATGTCTTAGAGAACTTTTGTTTGATGATTCAATAAAAAGTTTTGTGTATTATAAAATGGAAATCAAGTCTAACTCTTTCTCTACTAACCTGACCCCATCTGGTTGTGAAAGTTCTATACTAATGAGCTGTTTATGGGTCAGTTTCTGTTTCAAATGAAGGATATAGGATGTAAAATAAGTTTTCATTAAGTCTACCCTAGGTTTACAGCCTGAATTCCTTGATTGAAAAAGAAACTGGCCCCAAAACGGTTCATTAGTGTGGAACTTACTCGGTCGGATTGGGCTGAATAGCGTTATTACATTTTTATGCTACAAGTTGTATTGATTGCAAAAAAATGAGATGAAATGTTTAAATATGTAGAAACTAAGAAAGGAATCAATCATTGTTTTGTTTTGGATTTTACTAAGCCATATTTGTAATTCACAAAAAAAAATTTTTAATTGTTAAATTCGTGATTAACATAGCAGTTAAAAAAATCCAATATTTGTTACTTGCTATCAGTAACGAAAAATAGAAATAACAATGAAAATTATTTGAATTGCATTAAAAATATTCAAATCAGAATGAAAAATTGTACGATCAATATATATAATTAATGCCCCTTTAGTATAAACGCTTATCTTAGAAGTAATCAAGTAGAACTGGCTCAGCAGAGATTCTGAAATATTTCTTGTCTGAAATATGACCAGAATAAAAAAAAATGTTAAGAAGTCTTCCAACATTAAAATAGACAACAACCGCATCCAATCGAAATTCTCCCATAAATAACTCACATAACTTATGGAATAAGGTAAAAAAAAAGATTGTTTAAATAAGATAAGTTAAAATATTTTTATTTTAGATGTAAACAATAAAACGCACAAAATCAAAATTGCATTTCTGGATTGAGGCAAGAAAAATAAAAGAAAAGAAAATTCATGGATTGTTTTTCCGCCTTTCTTCTGTTATTTCTACATTCCTTATTTCATCCCTCAGAGCAGAAAAATAAACGATATAACACAAATGAATAAAGCAGAAAATAACTGAAATAAAGCAAAGGTAATAATAACAGTAGTATTTTTAGAGAAAGAAAATAACGGAAATATTTTTTCTGACAGTGGCAATAGATTTTAGAGTAGTATATAAAAATAAGAGTCCCAATCATTTTAGCAATGCTACATTATTTACAATATGAGAAGACATTGTTTCATTCATTTTTAAGCAGAAACAGTTACGACAGACTCGCCTTCGGTTTATTTATTAATACTATTTCAATTCAAGGTTTTGAATGACAAATTGCTAAATAATAAAAAACCTGATTAAAGAGAGTAGAATATTTTTCATTCAATAAAACCATTATATTCTGAATAAAATATAAATGTATGTGTACAGAAGGGGATTATTTAGCAAGTACTCATTTTAAAATTTCGAAAACAGAAAATGTTTAATGAAGAAATGCTTTAATAACCATGTAAGTACATTCATCTTTCTATTAACATTTTTTTTTGTTATCGCATAAAATAATTACAATATTTGACTACATCCGATGATTATAAAGCAGATTTCAAGATAAAAGTTTTAATCAATTCATTTTTTATAAGTTGGTAGATAGAAATTTGATATTATTATTTTGTAATTATAAATGTATAAAAATTTAAATATACATTTATTAAATACATGTAAAATATACGTGTATAAAATAACATGCAAGTCAAAATATTCGAGAAAAAGTTCTTTCGTTAATTTTTGATTTATAGTTGTAAGATATAGTTTTTTTATCACTGAAGATTCATCAAGAAAACGCATATTCTATTTTTAACTTAAATTTACTATTTAAATTTAATTACTGTTTATTTTAAATTAATGTTTTTACTAGTACACGTTATTCTTCAAACAGGATCATGAGAAAATTTATATAATTTGTTTTAACTGTCTAACGATACACATTATGTTATAAGAAAAATTCATAATTAAGCCAAGTTAAATTACTTTCAAAATAACCAACGGTTATTATTATTCAAAATAATAACTTGATATTTATGGAACTAAAAAAAATTATTTCTTGATACTTTCTTCATTATTATTTCATTTCAACGTTTAAATAATGATGCTAGCAAAATGCAGGTTTACTTGCAATGTCTTCAATAAAGCAAGTTTTATTATGAAGGGGGTGGAAAAAAACACAATTCTTTTTACTTTACACAATATTGTTGAGATACAACATGAGATATTTATATGTAATAAAATTTACTACTATCTTTCGATCTCATATAAATGTTAAAAGAGATTCAAATTTGTTCATTAATTTTTCAGATTTATTTACTGTATGTTATCGCATTAACTTTTAAGCACTGAATTTCTTAAGAATAAAACTTTCTTTATTAAAACAGTTTCTTTAATTCCTATTCCATTAACCATCCCCTTTAAAATAACAAAAAATAGTTAAATTACTTTTACAGGAAAGTGCTGATACATTACCTTAAATTTCAAATGTGATATCGATATAATATATATTACATATGATTATTTATGCCCAAAAAATATCAGTTTCATTTGTTTTTTTTTATAGTAATATATGGAAAAACAAGATAGAAACTAGAATATTATCATTTACCTACTGTACGAATATAGAACCTATCAAATAATAATAAACCTTAAAAATTATTTCAGATATTAATAGAACTTTATGTCTCTAAAATGTTTTGACTAGGCCAAGCAAATTTCATAAATATCATTTTTTAAACCTGGGGCAAAAAACTGGATTGTATTCGCTCACAGGTAATAATGGAAAGTAACAGAATGTTTCATTTTTTTAAACACGTGCTTTTAATTCTGAATGTGAGATATTTCTAGTTTAGTCATATTTAGCAACTGCGGCATGGGTAAATTCAGTATACTTCAACCAGTAGAACTTTCTCATTCAAGTACTGCCTATGTACTTTGTTTCCTATTATTAATTATCTGATATACCGGATAAATACAGATACAATTTTTCTGAGCAGCCATTCTTAAAACAAGGATCACGCTTGACCGGTTTAACGTGGATTTGAGTACTGATACACATTAACAATGAGATTATTCTTGGGATATTTTCTTTTCTCAATTGAAATTCGCGTAGAATCAAAAATAGAAGCATTTAAAAAATGCCGTTTTAATTCAAATTTAGCTTGAAATAGATTTATATGGAGCAGACTGTGTTGAATTGTAACATATGAGTTCCCGGTTAAAATGCCAGACACCTACTTTCAATTTTGCCTTAATATGCCTTCCAGATAAAATACCTTGGTCTCAGAAATTGTTTGACATTGGGCTTTTTTGGGGGGGGAGGGGAGAGGGGAGGCTGCTTCTTATATTAGAACCATGACGAGAAAAGTCTATGCTTATTAAGTATCATTCGTTAAATTGAGCAAGTTTATATTTACAGACCTTCAACCATATATTTTCTATTCCAAATTTTATTGGTCAAATAAAACGTTTAAAAATTTACACAAATGAGTTGGGGGGGGGGGATGAGAAGATTGTTTGGAATTTTCAGTTATTAAGAAAGATCCTTGTAACTTTCAGTTATGTTGTGATGAAAACGACAGTACATAACACTTTTATGCAATACACAACAGCTTGAGATCTATTTATTCATTACGATATGTTCACAGTATAACTTTATTCCAACAGAATCGGGGCTGCAATATACAAAATTTTCTGAACCGAAAAGTGGTAGTAAGCCAATGTGAGTTTAAGAATAGCATCAAAAAAATGGAGCCATTCTTAATGATAAAAATTTTAGACATTTGTCAAGTCTTCCATTCAGATTAATTATTACCAGTTAAACTAAATTAATAATTAAATAATAAAATCATACCTTGTTTCCACATTCGCATTAATTTATTTAGAAATCTTACTAAATATTATGTTTTATATCTTCATTTATAACGAAATAATTGTGAAAAGCAATGGGAAGTGATTACCCATAAATGTAAATCAACAATAAAAAAATGGAAAAGTTTTTTTTTAATTAACAAAGGTTAATTCAACAGTTAACTTAATACCATATCTTTCAGATAACAGTCATAAACGTAATGTAATAAAATGATTTGACCTTTGAATTAATAAAACCTATTCACTCTACAGTATTCTTTTTTATTGATGCACAGATAATATTATTATTGCGTGTCAAAATATTTACATTTTTATAATTGTAGCGGTTACAATTACTGTCTTCTCCTTTCTTCATAGGTGGCGCTACTAGAGCCACCTATCAAGAACCATGTTTTCCCATGATTCCTCATTCTTGTCTCTTGTGTTGTCCATGCTTGCCGTGTGTATTTGTTCAATATGCTTGTGTTAAATGTTTGTGCCGTGGAACTTAACCCGATAATAAAAAGTAGTTCCTGAAACTGAACTGATTCTTTGATCCATGGCATAACACCTAATAAAGAGTCTCGTCCCTCTACAGTGGCGCCCAACCGGCAAAATTTCATGGAATGCAAAGGTGTCAACCAGACACTTGCCATGATTTTTTTTCCCGCCCCGGGAAGTTTTATTTGAATACTTCGCACCTGTCCGGAGTTCGAGTGTTAAAAAAAAAAAAGCTCGCATCTGTTGAAATCTACAGTGTTGCCCTAACACGAAGTGGAAATTTTTTATATGTGCTACAGTGATTTTTGCCGCCGTCCAGTAAATTCATCCCCACTAAGAGATGTGTGTGTGCAAGAATAATTCTCCACCTCCAAATTAGTGCTTTCTAATTGCGTGATTCTTTACAAAAATGTGCTTCATTCGTTTAAACGAGATATCTCCATAAATCAGTTCAATGAATATCGTTACGATTAAATGCGCTGCAAAAATAAAAGCAGTTTTGTTTTCGTCTACAGCTGGAATTCAAAAGCATCAAAATCTTCAACCCGGAAGTAAGCTGAAAAATCTTTCCCGCTTAATCATCATTTTGTGATTTAATACCTTTTAATGACTCATATTTTTATTTCTTTTTATCATGTTATTGATATTTTGTTTTTCTTAAGAAATATATATATATATGCATAAATTGTTGGTTAAAAAAAAAATAGCTAATCTGTTCCCATTGCTTGTTTAAAGAACTTCTAATGTGTATCTCCTGAAGGGAAGAAGAATTTTTAATTTTAAGAGCTTGATTTTTTTTTCATTCTTTGGTGAAAAAGGATATATCAATATTTTGTTTTGTTGGTACCAACTCATTTTTTTAAACGTATTGATTTGGTTAATTAAAATTTTTTAGGCAAGTTTGATATTATATTCTGTGTTTTTGAAAATTATATTAAAAATGGTTGACCATTCGCAATAAAATATTCCAATTCAGAATTATTCCTGTTTCAAAAACATATAGTGTGCAATTCCTTTTCAGGTTCTAAGTATGCTAGTATTATATTTGAAAGAGATGCTAAATAATATATGTTTAAGTGTTCATAATATATTTATTTCTTTAAAAAGTTTTATGTTTGTATAATAAATGTCGTAGTTATTGCATACCAATTATATAAAAAGCTTTTTGTAAGAATTTCAAACTTGAACTTTACGGAAATAAGTAAGGTATTACAACTATTTCAAATCCCTTGCTGCACTTAATTTTTGCTCCAAATATTTATATATGTGATGATATTTTTTTTAAAAAAGAATTTTATCAACATATTCTTGCATTTTTAATTCTTGATTTCATAGTACTTTGGAATGCTAATTTTATTTGTTATTCTTCAAAGGAGAGGGTAGTTGTGTAACCGTTACTTAATACTGCATTTACAAATTTTCTTGAGTTACTTAACAGTTCAGTAATTGTATAAGGTAAAAATGGCTTATCTTTCTAAGGGCAAGAAAATTGATCTCTCTAACTTAGCATCAGAATTGCGCATCGAGGTCACATCTAATGATAAAATCATTGATTTACATGACAAAATAACTAAATCTAAAGTTTTTAAGGATAATGAACAGTTTGTTAAAGATACGTTTAATAATATTGTTGACGAACGGAAAAAGTTGGAAGAAGCAGAAATAAAGAAAGCAGAAACAGAAAAACAGCGTCTAGCTGAGGAAAGAGCATTTGAGCTTGAAAAGCTTCGGCTGCAGAATCAAAATTCGACTGCAAGTACTGCAAATACTAGTCCAGTTGATTCTAATCCAACGCGGTTTGATTTAAAAACTGTTTTACCTACATTTAATCCTGCTACAGACGACATGTCTTTATTTTTAACGATGTTTGAAAGACAGATGAAGCTTTTAAATGTATCTATAGATTTTTGGGTATCATATCTAATTGGAGTACTTCCAAGTGATATAGGTAAATTAATAGCAAGAGAACCTGAAGAAATGTTTAACAATTACACCCACGTTCGTAGTATATTGTTGCAAAGGTTTAAGCTGACAGCAGACCGATTTAGAATTCTTTTTAGTCGACATCAGAAACGTGATCATTCCACTTGGAAAGATTTCTTTTTCGAGCTTCGAACTTACTTCGAAGGTTGGCTTAATGAACTAGAAATTAGTTCATTTGACAAGTTGAAAGATCTGATCATCGCTGATCAAATTAAGAAAAAATGCCCTCCAGAATATAAAACTCACTATTTAGATTCTTGGGAAACACTTAATGATCCTGTCATGTTAGCTGAAAAGCTGGACTTGTATGAAAATATAAGATCGCCTTATCAAAAAGTTACAAAGCCTCAGAAATCACAAGAATGGTACAAACCTAAATTCCCTAGAGATGCTGGTAGTCAAAACTTAAAGAACTCCCAGTTCCCCAAATTTGAAAAGACAGATTCTTCTAATACTCGCAAAAATACTTTATCTAACTCGAGCAATACAGCATCACGAAATGTGGAAAACTCTGTTTATTGTTATGGATGTGGCTATCCAGGATTTATAAAATCCAAGTGCCCAACATGTTCTCTGAAGAAAGACAGTGCTCATGTCAATGCCATACAGGTGTTTACTTGTTTTACCCTTCCAGTAGCCTTACTTGATATTGAAATATATGAAGCTACAGGAACAGTTTGTGCTGACACAGGAGCCAGTCAGTCAATTGGCGGAGAATTAATGTTTAACTTTTTACAGAACCGTGGTCAGAAGTTCATAGAAATTGATCTCGCTGTGTGTCTGGCTGATGGTCAGAAATCTACATCAACTGTTTTAAAAACTACAGTGCCAATCACAATACATGGCCGAACTTTCCGTACTGATTTAATTTTCCTGCCACTTGCTAAAGGTAATCGCACTCTCCTAGGAGTTGACTTTTTAAGGAAATCAGGAATTGTGATGGACATGCATAACAATTGCTGGTATTTTGGCGATAAACCCAACTGCAGAATACCCTTTGCCAAAGATATTCCCCTACCACCAAATACTAGTCCTGTTGAAATAGATAAGAGTTCTTGTCCGACGAATTCTATCACAAGTGACGATCCAGTTCAAGACAACCCTGTTGTACCTGAAACTAATAATCTTTGTTTGCGTGTAGGAGAAGGACAGAATCTGGATACAGAAAATAAAAATCGCTTGAATGCCTTGCTTACTGAAAATGAAGAAATTTTCCAACTAGGGGGAGAACCAACTCCTTATGTAAAACACTATATCAATACAGGTGACCACCCACCAGTTGCATCTACACCTTATAGATTATCTCCAAAAAAGAAAGAGCTCTTAAGAAAGGAAATTGACGAACTGTTAGCCAATGATGTTATAGAAGAATGCGAATCGCCGTATGCAGCACCGGTAGTTCTAGTCCCTAAGCCTAATGGAGATATTAGATTGTGTATAGATTATCGTAAGCTGAATGCGATAACTATACCTGACAAGTATCCACTGCCTCTTATGGATACCCTTTTACACGATGCAAAATCCACTGCTTTTATGTCTACCCTTGACTTAAAGACTGGATATCACCAAATTGAGGTCAATCCTGCTGATAAAGACAAGACTGCATTTGTTTGCCCTTTCGGCATGTTTCGATACAAAAGAATGCCTTTTGGACTTAAAAACGCTCCAGCGACTTTCCAACGACTTATGGACCAGTTCCGCAATGGACTACCTACAGTGAAAATTCTAGTTTACTTAGATGATATTTTTGTGCTGTCTGAAACTTTTGAACAGCATATTCAAGACTTAAAGATGGTCTTCGATAGACTTCGAAAATTCAAATTATGTGTAAATAGAGAAAAATGTAAATTCGCATGCGATCGTGTGAAATATCTCGGATTGTGGATAACACCTAAAGGCATAGAGGTGGATCAAGATAAAGTTGCAGCAATACAAAATATTCCTTGTCCAAGAAATGTTAAACAGTTACAATCATTTTTGCAGACCTGTTCATGGTACAGAAAGTTCATCCCGAATTTTTCAGATGTTGCTAGACCCCTTAGCAATTTGACAAAAAAGAACATTGCTTGGAAATGGAGTGAACGAGAGCAACAAGCCTTTCAAACTCTAAAACAATGCTTGGTTACTCCACCAGTATTGAGGCAAGTTGATCCTACTAAACCTTTTATCATCCGAACGGATGCAAGTGGTTACGCTTTAGGTGCAGTTCTACTACAAGGAGACTGCCCCGCCGATGAAAGACCAATTGAATATGCCAGTAGACTCCTGAGCTCTGCTGAAAAAAATTACTCCACAATTGAAAGAGAGGCCTTGGCTGTTGTATGGGCCTTGAAGAAATTCCGAGGTTATATTGAAGGTGCAGAAATTACAGTAGCATCTGACCACCAACCATTAAAGTGGTTAATGACTTTATCGTCACCCTCTGGTAGGTTAGCCAGATGGGCCCTTCAGATTCAAACTTATAACTTGAAAATCGATTATCTTCCAGGCAAATGTAACGTTGTGGCCGATATGCTTTCTCGACCTGAATACAACGATAAACAAGCTTGTGAATTACAAACTGTTGTTATTGATGTCCCATCAAGAACAGCTGGTGAACTTCGAACGGAACAGTGGAAAGATCCTGAACTGAAGAAGATCATAGATTGCTTTGAGGATATCGACAAAAGTGTTGACTTTGCGAATTGGACAGAAAGGGGGTACGTCTTAAATCAAGGAGTACTCTACCGCTACTCTCCACACTCTGACGTGGAGGAGGCTCAGCTAGTTGTCCCATCTCATGAAAGAGAAAAGATTTTAAAACTCCATCATGATGCACCCACAGCTGCACATTACGGAGCTGATGGAACCTTTTTTCGAATATCATCCAGGTATTATTGGACAGGCATGAGAAAATATATTGCTGATTACGTTAAAAATTGTGCAGAATGTATTAGATATAAAGCAACAAACCAGAAACCTGCTGGTCTCTTACAGACACCTGTACCTGCTCAACGTTTTGAAAGCATAGCTATCGATCTTTTTGGACCCTTACCAGAAACGAGTGATGGCATGAAGTGGATCTTCATTGTTGAAGATTGCACAACCAAGTGGGTCGAGTTATTCCCATTAAAGCAAGCTACTGCTAAAGAATGTGCCTTAACACTACTAAATGAAGTCTTCTTAAGATATGGATTACCGCGACGTCTAATAAGTGATAATGGTACACAATTCGTTAGTGCAATCATGCAGCAGTTGTGTTATGTCCTAAACATCAAGCAAAATTTAATTCCTGTTTACCATCCACAGGCAAATCCTGTTGAGCGTAAAAATAGAGATTTGAAGCCTCGCTTGGCAATGATGGTACGTAACAACCATACCTTATGGAAAGAGCAATTACCAGCTATTAGATTTGCAATGAACACTGCAAAATGCGAAACTACAGGATGCACTGCAGCTTACTTGAACTTTGCCCGAGAATTAAGAACTTTAGACGATGTTACTACTGACCTGCGATCTGTTATTCATAATGATAATTTTGTCCCAGAATTCACTCCTTATTTGAAACGTTTTGAAAGGAATATGTCACAAATTAAGGAAAATATCGAGAAAAGCCAAGATCGTCGAAAAACATATGCAGACAAATCACGTATATCAAGCCCTAATTTTCAAACTGGTGATTTAGTTTGGGTAAAGCTTCACCCTTTAAGTAAAGCAAACCAAAGCAGAAGTGCAAAGTTTATGCCGAGAAAAGATGGACCTTACGTCATTCTATCCCAGAAATCACCTACAACCTTTGTCATAGCCAGTTGTGACAAACCTGATGAACCTTTAGGCGTATACCATGTATCAGCTCTAACTCTTTTTCAAAATATCTCACAGAACCAATCTCCTGTGGTGCCTTTACGAAGAAGAGGTAGACCCCCGAAACAGTCTTCTGTTTCTAATGAGAGTCCTGGGAAAAACGCGCAAATATCACGAATGCCACCACCTCGCCGAGACGGTCTTCGGAGGTGTAGGGGGAGGATGTAGCGGTTACAATTACTGTCTTCTCCTTTCTTCATAGGTGGCGCTACTAGAGCCACCTATCAAGAACCATGTTTTCCCATGATTCCTCATTCTTGTCTCTTGTGTTGTCCATGCTTGCCGTGTGTATTTGTTCAATATGCTTGTGTTAAATGTTTGTGCCGTGGAACTTAACCCGATAATAAAAAGTAGTTCCTGAAACTGAACTGATTCTTTGATCCATGGCATAACACCTAATAAAGAGTCTCGTCCCTCTACATAATTAATTTTAGAAATATACTTTTTAAGCAACGTTTAATGAAAACTATAGCACGATAATATAAAATTCATTTCCTTAGAACTTGAATTCATTAATGCTTAGAAAGAAAAAATCGTATTTTAATCCTGCTCTCTGCTGATAATAATAGCCATGATAATTGTGATTGTGATAATAATAGCCATGAATTTTTTAGATTTTTTTTTGAATTCAAAACAGTTGAAATATTGAATGATTAAGTGCATTTCATATTTTATAATTCTAGACTATAGAGCTTTTGAAGGTACATGTTTGATGTCACATGTTTTAAAATTTACTGCATGAATAATTACTTAAGAAAATTAATTTATTTAATAAATTCTGCATTAAAGTTTTAATACAAATAACAAAATAAAATTTTAAAGCTTTCGAATCATTTGAAAAAAATTCAGAAACTATTCAGAAACATTTAAATTTTTGTAATATTCTAGAATCCTGTAAGATTGAAACTTCAAAAAAAATATCAAACGTAATTTTTTTAGAGCGACTGCGATTTTATTTTCTTGTGCCTTATGAAACGGAACGATCTATTTCATCTTCGATCTGCTAGAGCGGCGTTAAACTGCAAAAAAGTGACCGGTTTTATTTATTTTTTTTTATAACAGAACATCTACGAGCAAATATTTATACAATTTTGACATCAAACATGTGCTTTCCTCCATCGAAAAAAGAATCTAGAACTGCAATTTTCTGAGATATCATTTGACATCAAACATTTCGCGACCATATGATACTTCATATATCCAGGTGCTTTTCAACTTTTTGTTCAAAAGTTATATTTCTTTGAAATGCTTTAAAAAATATCAAATATGGATATTAGAATTTTGAAACAAATGCACCTAATCTTTGATTTTAAAAAATAGAATCTGCCACGCAAATAGTTAAATGGATGTCACAATATGCTGCTTGAAATCTATCAGTGTTCTCGTTCATAGTCATAAGCTTCCGGGTCTTCTTTTCAATCCCCTCGGCCTAAACTATTTGGAGTATTGGTTTAAAAAATTCAATTTCGCTTCTATGTAAGCTAGTTTCATCCGCGAGCAGCTCTGACATAACGTTTTCGATTTTTGCCTCCATCTCTCAGGAAAGGTTTCTCTTCATATCTTAGTCTCGTTTTCTGCCTTCACTCTCTTCTTATTTTTTTTTCAGATTTTTTCACAATTTCAATCAAAAGAACTCTCTTATACCCTCCTCTGACTTCGTTCCGAGAGATCCTATCTTCTCTCTTCATATTTTTTATCTAACGTTACATTGGTAAAGCCGAATGAAAGCAAACATTTGAAACAGTTGGCCAGGAAACCAATCTACTAGTTTGCAGATTCCTCTGGGACTATCTGTTGATATCTTATAATGTAGTTATCTATGTAAAAAAAGCCACGGCAAAGAAAAATAACTTTTTTTAGCTATTATTTTATGATTTTTTGTATAAAAGACAGAAAAACTGCGTTTACGCATCCGTTTATTTCGAAAGATCACAAATAAAAAGAAATTGGAAGAAGTAAACCTTGGAGATTTTCTTATCTTATAGCGAATTTCTTTTATAGTTAATTCTCAAATGAATTCTAACATGTGATTATCGAAGTTGCATATTTCTCGTTGCTATAAAAATTGATATTATTAACCGCTGAACTACTTTTCTATGCAAATTCATTTCATGCAATTATGTATGAGTGTATAAATTACTATATGAAGCTATGATTTGCAGAAACCTTAAGTATATACAGATTTTTTCACGACATTTTGAGGGAGGTTTGTTGGTTTTAGCCTAGAAACACACAAGAATGAAGCAATAAAAAATACCTAAATTGGGCCGATTTTGCTATATTTCTCTTTTCTTTCAATCTCTTTATAAATTAACAATGCATAAATTTCTTCAAAGCGATCGTAATCCAATAACCACAATAACAAATTTTACATTCAACAGAAACACATGATTTAAGAAAGGTTTTTATATGCTAAAAAAAACAGTGTTGACAAAGTTATTCTTAAAAGGTGATTTTACCATCTATAATAAAAACAGTCGAAATCCTCCAAAAGCGTAAGAAAAAAAAAGAATTTTTAAACTAGGTAAAAACTTTACATATTATTATTATATATTTATATTATACTAGCCGCCTTTGGTGACCAGCCGGTTCGCCAGTATTTCCGCTCGCTACAATTTTCAATTAAATATTTTAAGTAACTTGTCCCTTAATAGATTCTCAAACAAAACATTTTTAATCTTCAAATTTTGATAGTCATACCAAACTTATACTGTTGTTTAGATCGTTTCGTTCAATTTACTCTATATATTTTGCTAATTTGTTGTCATTTCCGGTAAAACAACTTTAATTTAAAGTGGAAATGATGAAATTGCAATTAATATAAAGATATTTTTTAATAAAAACAAGCGTTTTATTGTATTTATCATCTTTATTGTTATTTATTTATTATTATTATTATTGAATATGAGTATTGCAAACAGAATCGATCGGTATTTAAGTCTTATGTGAACTATAAAATATTTTTTATCATTTATGTAATATCTCAAAGAATAATTCAACAAAAATTTCTCGGATTCAGCATAAAATTCAGTTTTTAGTTTTGCTTTCAAAAGGATTGAAATGAAATCAATAATAATATTTTGTTCCTGCTTATAAATATATTTCAAAAATTATGAAGTCTAAATTTAATGCAGTAAGGTATCATATTCTGATAAATATTCTGGACACACCAAATTTTAAATAAATGAATGAATGTTTCTATTTTCCACGATCAACTAATGTTAAAAATTTAATGTTAAAAATTTAGAAAAACTCAACATTTTCATAACCTTAGGCCAATTAATCCTGAGAAACCTGCGTGCTGATTTTCTTTGAAATGATCGATGGAAAATCTAAAATTATCCTTTTTTTTTATTGAATAGTGTTTTTCAAATTTTCATAAATAAGTCAGTTTAAGTGATTGATTTAGTTGATTGGAAATTAACTCTTTTTATTTAAAATATTAGTGTTTCAAGAACATTGTGTTAATCGTGATTTCCATAGCAGAAGCTTTATGTAAAATCAAAAATTCGTTATTTATTAGAGCATTTATTGAATCGAGTTACATAAAATATAATCATTTTCCATTTAGACCATTTTAGTAGATCTGTTTCTTACTAAAGGTTTTAAAGATTGGTCATTTCTTTTTACTGTTATTTTCCTCTTGGACTTTTTTCCTTCCTTTGATTAATATGCCAATTGTGACATAAATGTAGAAAAGTAAAGATAAGATGCTCTTTAATCGCATACACTTTTGCTCTCTAATTTAAAGATACATTTTCAGAATTTGCATACATTTGCATATAAAGCTTAAATTAAAACATTTTTTTATTTAAGAAAAAAACCGTTTGTTAAATAAAAAGATTAATGTGAAATATTAGGATTTTTTTTAAACTTTTATTACTTTCTCGTACATGTAGTATAGAGAAAGTACAGTAATCATCAAAAAATTAGAATTCGAGATTTTGACGAATCTCCACATTTTAGACCTCTCTGAGTTCGAAAAATACATTTTTGAGAAATACTCGTATCAACTATCTGTTCGTCTGTGACAAAGGGAGCCTAAAAATTCTTTGTCATAGAAATTTGGTATGCGGTCTTTACACTGAACTTGCAGTCCATCTATCCTGGGAATATAAGTTAACACGGTAACGATAAAAGGAAGAGAACTAGATAGATAAGATTCAGTATACACATTTAACATATATATATTAAACACCTGTCAAATTTTGTACCAAATCCAAATAAGGGTTGACTACCTGTCGGTTTGTAATTTACGAAACGTGTAAATTCAATAATTCAAAAACGCAATGACTTAAGTATATCGAATTTTGTGACAAGTGTAGTTTTGTGTCACTTTTTTTTCAATCGGTTTGAAAAAACACATCTAAAACTTTAATTCGATTTTTGTACACTATAAACAACAAGCCTGGGGTTAATCACCAAATAACTCGCCAAGGATGACATGGTAGATTCGATAAAACCGCTAAATTCACACCAAATTTTAATATTTCTAAAATATTGTACACTAGTGCCATGCAAAGCGTTCTCTGGCATAATAAGTTTATTAGAGGGTGTACGAGAAAGTTTTGGAAAGACTATTACCCCTGGTTTTTTTTTTTTTTTTTTTTGCAAGAGTTAAGAAACTGTCGCCCTTGTATGCCAAATGATTGTAATCAGATAGTACTGCTACAAATTCTCCAATCTGATTGCACTAGAATTATGCAAGAAGACATGTTTATCTATGCTTGAGAAAGTAAGGGATTTGAGTTATGTTGAACATATCATTATTTTCCTCAATCGGAGTTTCGTATGTTTTTATATTTTGAATGCTATTAATGTCAACAAATTCGAAATCAAGAAAGTCAATTTTTTTCAACTACCTCATTACATAAATAAATTAAAAGAAATATTTAGATGTCAAATCTCTTTTCAAATTCCCATATATATTTCAACAACTCATTCTAAGGATTTATTTCTATGAATGATTCTTATGAGAAAAATAATAATGAACAATTGGTACTTTGTAAACTAATATCCATCTTGAAAACACATTAAATTTTACGTAAAGGATCAATTCTATTATATTGAAATTTTACGGAAATCTTTGAAAATGTCTTATAAGACCCCTTACCCTTTTTCAATCTCCCCCTTCGTAAAATCCAAGGAATATTGGTTTTAAAATATCCATTTCAATTTAAGATAGTTTCATCTAAAAGTAGTTTCGACACGGCATTTTCGATTTTAGGTCACCAACTCTCAAGAAAGATCTCTGTCTCTCTCTTCATATCTCAATATCCTTTTTATTTCCTCTGCCTTCTTTTCCAAAATCTTTTTCTGGGTCTTCATCAAAAGACACACTTTTTACCCTCTTTACGTTTGTGCCAAGAAATATCAACTTCTCTCTTCGTTTGGTGATCTAGGGATGCAAGGATAAAGTCGAGTTAAAGCAAATATTTGAATCCTCTGGGCAGGAAATCAATTTGCCGGTTATTACGTTTCTTTGTTGACATCATGTGATGTGGTTGCATCGCAAAAATACCACAGCAAAATCTATAATATATATCAATGTATATTTTTAAACTTTCAGTATGTAAGAAGCAGAAAAGTTGTGTTTGTATATGAAACTATCTGGAAAAGCTGGAAGAGCAAAAAACATATGAAGAGTACTACTTTTTGTAAAATTTTTGATAGCTGAACTTATTCATCTTAAGCTATCTTTGATTGCCTATAGAAATATTTTCTATCTAATAGCTTACACTAGGAATTAGTTTCATTCTGCTATACATTCTATCTTAATTGGAGATTATATTAGATTATATACATAATTACGTCATCACTTGAATGAGGACACAAAATTTATTTATAGTATTATAGAAATATTTGAAAACAACCAGTGGGAGTGGTCTGCTAGAAAATTTATTGTTTTCTCTCTAAAGATGGGTTTACACTCAACTCAGTTATAAGATTCCAGTCTGCGCATGCGCTGAGAGAGCGGACAATAGCAAGTTCTTCTCTCGACGGAACAAGTACTTGCTACTGTACAGTTTCTTCGTAGTCTTACTGGATGGTTTGTACTTGACTGAGTGCAAACCTATCTGAAATCTGTACTTGTTTATTATTAACCGCATACCATTGCTCAGTAATAGTTACGAAAGAGTCTATTGTCGTGCGATCTTTGGCGATTAATACTTGGAATGAGATTAATATATTAGGAATAGAAAAATAGATGTGTATTTTAGATGTCTTTTTTTTCAGACAAATTTAACATAGAACTACAATTATAATAGACAGATAACGTATCCAGTTTCGTTCATTTAAAACCCTACATTTTTTTAATTCATGAGGATTTGAGGGAGGGGGGCGAAACAGCCTACTTGCAAAATATAAAGAAATCCTTAAGATTCTACATACTTCTCACATTATCAAATGTAAAGCAAAGGAATCAGGTGAATTTATTCGCATCTTTATTGAGCTATCAAATGACCGTCGCGAGATTACTACACACCTAACTCAAATTAAATTTGAATACTATGTCATCTTTGACAGAACTGTCAAACCAATCAAAATCGTATTAAAAATGCTTCCATCTGTCACCCCCGTCGAAGAAATCAAAATGTGCATGCCTACAAAATTACAGATCGACAAATGGTCAATTCTTTGACAAATTTGATTTCAAATTTAATACATATCTACATTTTAGATGTTGCATCTCTTCCCATTTTTTATAATTATCGATAACTGATATTTGGACATACGAACGTCTTATGAATGCATTTTGGTGGAAATTTCATTGAACTCTACAAATTTAGTCTTAAATCAATGCAGCAAATTTCATTTATCTATCTCAAAGCCTTTTTCAGCTATCATGTTCATGCGCAGATAGTCTATTTCCGAAAATATGATCTTTGTATTCCAGGAAGTTTAAAACGTGGAGGTAGGTAAATATCTGGAACTCTCGTCTTTTTGACAAATATACTATTTTCTTTTTGTATACGAAAAATTTAAAAAAGGAAAGGATAGGTTTTAAACCGTATGCAAGAAATAGATCAACTTGAAAAAATAATTTTTATACAAATAAATTGGAATGATTTAATTTCTTTTAGCTTATTTGGATTAACGTAACGTCTTTCCTTAGCGACAATAGGCTTATTCTGTTGATATGGAACTCTTATTGTTGAACCTTGATCAAACGTCGAGGATGACATCAAAGATGGCTCTCCATTCTCTAAACAATCATACGATCGACAGAAATGTGATCCGGGACAACAAATTTATTGCTTATCAGGAATTTGGTGGAATCGTGCCGCAAATGTGATTTTCTTCAATCCTGAAGCCTGACTTAATCGACAAAATTCTAGCATATATTTTTTGGACTGATTTCCTTTGTAGATCTCATTACTCGTATATCCGTTGTTACTGCTCAAGAAATTCTTAAAATCTTTGAATCTTCAGCCTCTTTCTCCCCTGGCATCTTTCAGCTTTAATGGCAAAATTTTCTGTGTAAAATTATTTATCAACAATATTTAAATAAATCATTTATATTTTATCTTTATCTCTTACGCTAGGGCCTGATTAGAACATTTGTTCCTTTACCATCCTCTAAAAATTGTAATAACATGTTCTAACCCTGTTTACAGTTTTGCCCCTCACACTCCATAAATATATTCATTTTTTGGAGGGTGAAGGGGATTTTAAACCTGTTTATATGCAATTAATATTGAAGTGAAAGTATCTCGTTAATGAATACTTCAAGGTAGAATATACTTTACAAATGAGCTTCGCTCTTTGAGGCTGAGGTTGTGTGGTGAAAGCGTATAAGCCAGTTAACAACCGCTCTGCACGAGCAATTGCTTTTATATAATGGTCACGTTACTGGGCTGTGAACCACAAGGTCCCAGGTTCTATCCTCGCTTATCGCAAACCGTCACATTGGTGACCTCGGACTATGAACCTTCAACCTTTGTGCAGCTGTTGTGGCGTCATCTACCCACAGCCAACCAAAGTCGTCAGACTCACTTGACGCAGCAACAGCAACCACTCACCCACACACGCTCGCCATAACGCTTGGCAATGCTCAAATGGATACAAGCACATTAGAATCAACAGCTAATCATCACCACTCAACAGCCATATCGTTAGTCTCACCTTCGATTCACTGGAGGGAGAGTCTGTGATGAAAGCTTATAAGCCAGTTAACAGCTACGCTGAAAGAGCTGTTGCTTTTGTATTGTGGTCATGTTACTGGGCTACGTACCACAAGGTCCCAGCTTCTATCCTCGCTCATTGCAAACCGCCACAGTTGTTAAAATTTTTTTCAAACATATATTAAATATCAACATGTTCCTTTAAAACGTTTCCGAAATCGTCCAAAATGTATTCTTTTTGCTGTGAAGTATTATGCGAAAATATTCCTTGTTTGATACTACAGCACACTACTAATTAATAATACTACACACTATTATTTTTTTACTTATTTAATAATCAACAAATCGAAATATAGTATAACGTTTATGTCTTTCTGCATAATTGTAAGATACTATGAAATGAAATTTTTCATTGACTTTTACAAAAAAAGATTTTTCTTCTTAACATATTATTCATATATATGAATTCAGAAAAATATCAGTTTAAAAAAAATCGAAAACGTGTCTACTGCAAATGTGTCTAGTCGAAAATAGAGAATTGAATCCGCTCATATACCAAATACGAAATGTGCATTATGAAAATGTGATGGTGAAGTCGAAATTTTTATACACGATTCTAAAACCTATTTCCGGTGTCAATCAAAATATATTCGCTGCATCTATTTCTGGGAAGTGTTTTTTGTTTCTTTTACCTTATTTATTTTGAGATTTTCTTATATTTGTGTCCTTCATTTTAATACTTTTTTATTCTGCGCAGAATAACACAAGTCAAAAGCAAAAGAACACAAAGGCAGTGTTCTATAAAAAAAAACGTTTCTATAATTTTCACAATTGATTTTTCTAAAGTGTTCTATCATTTTCACGTATTTTTTTTTTCTTTCCAATTAAAGCAATCTTTATTTCATTGCTTCGATCGATAATAAAATATTTATACCTTATATTCTTTTTTTTATAAATGTACGTCATCTTCTAATAATATAATATGTTTTAATTATATTGTACAGTTATAAACTTTATTTATAAAAAAATAGTATTTTCTGTTATTTTAGTTTATTTCTTTCAATACTAATTAGGCCCAAACGGTCTTGAAAACTCTGTATTGACGAGCCGGTTTCAGTCTCATACAAGAGGTACAGATTGTAAAACGAGTCATTACCAAAGATACTCCCATTTTACCTCCTGCACCCCTCGTTTAAAACACAAACTGGCCCAGCAGTTTAAAATTTGTAGGTTCAGTTGTGTCTAGTTAGTAGCGAAAGGGTTAAAATTGAAAAATAACACTCGATTCGATCAGGGTTTTTTACTTTTTTGAATATTACCCATACAAAAATTCAGTATTGTAATTGTTAAAAATTCCGAAAGTGTGATTATGAAATATAAAATCCAAACAAATTAATTTTTGGGATTATGTTTTTCTATGAGTGCATCTGAAAAACATAGTATTACAAATGGAAATTATTTTATTGTAAGAAAAAATCGAGTTGTTTATTAGTACCGTATTTTATACCAAATCTATTTACTGACAAAATTCTGGCATGCAGCTGGTTACGATAAACCCTGTTGATATTGCGCCATTCAGTGATAAGTCTATATCTGGCTGCATGTCAACACGATCATTTTGAAACAGAACGAGGGAGAAGAATTACATGTGACAAATATTCCTCATATCGTAGATTCCAAAACTGTAGGTTTAAATTCAATTTGTGCTTCATATCTCAAGGAGAACTGTTAGTATCAAAAGATTCGAATGGACATCCTAGTCTCTTTACTATTCAACGAGGCATGCATAAAAAAAAGCATTACCAGGAACTCGACTGTAGAACACTTCCGGTTATTTATATTTATATTTTTCTCTTTATATTTCGAATTTCTGTTCTGGGCAGTGTTCCAAACCAGCTTATAGCTCAAACTATTTCTTTCAGATGGAAATAGTGCAAAACTGCCTTCCATTGTGTAAAAAAATATATTATATAATGCATAAAAAATCGTAAATTTAAGATCGTAAATCCAAATTTATCATCAAATTGAAAAACAGCTTTCAGTTTTTTTGTTATTTTTGCTTATTTGTTTATTTACTTTTGAAGGCTCAGTTTAAAAATAAACTTCGAAATCGAAAGGATCCTTCTTTAATCTTCAATTTGCGATCCTGCTTCAAAAACAACGTTCTTCTATTGTCCCACAAACACTGAATCTTTATAGAAAAATAAAGATTCCATTTACTGAAAATTAATTTTTTATTTACAAATAAATTTCTGCCTTCTTAGTCAGGTAAATCTGCGAGAAAAAAATATACGAAATAGAAACTAAAACACTAGAAAAATTGTTTATCGTATACATTTGAATTTTGAATAGACATATTTCTTTCATATTCACTTAAATTTTCTTCAATCCTTCTGAATCCAATCATCAGCAAGCATCTGGATTTTGTTAATCCTAATTGTATGAAAAAAAGGTGACTATAAAAATTCCATTTTCTCCGGTTTATGCGCCTTTATATTTTGTACACACAGGCTTCTAAATAACTTAACAGAACTCAGATATAATATTAATTTCAAAATTCATATTAATGCAACTTTGTATGTTCAACAAAAGAAACATATCGTTCATAAAATTGGGAATATCTAGTATTCAAATACTGCTAAATGGGAAAATAAATTCCTGGAGCTATTTAACCGAAGAGCATTTCTTGAAATTTTGAAACATCGGTCAAATATATATATATATATATATATATATATATATATATACGAATTATTCTTTAAACTAGAAATATTAGCTCGAAGACATGACGGTAGAATTTACTAAAAAAATGAGCTATGAAGAAATAAGATTTGTCGAACTCTCGCAAGAAATAAATGCAGGGAATAAATGTGTGGAATAGTATCCGAAGAAAAACATTGACAAATGGAATTTGATGCTATTAATTTTCTTCTTGAAAATATATCTTATAAACAAACCGTTTTCTTTTTTCAGTTGTTTTATAGTATATGCTGAACGACAATGTGAAATAAACACGTTTCATACTCAACATAGTTGTTTAGCTGTGTTACTTCATATCGGTCTCCAGAAACTAAAACTTATCAAAAACTAAAAAACTAAAACTTATCAAAAGTTTTCATACACATATTCATCATCTGTTTCACTAAAACTTATTATTTTTTAAAATCCAATAATCTAATCTAAATCTAAATAATATTATATATATATATATATATATCATGTCATGGTGTTTGTGTTTGTATTCCTCCGAAACGGCTCGACCGATTTTCTTTTATGTGCATTTGGTAAGTATGAGAATAGGTCGTAAAGTATATTTTACAACGCTAGGTAATTAGAGTGTCTCTATCCAAGTTCACCGTGCGATTAGGAAATCAACACTTACTTGAAATCATCGCCACTGTGACGTAATGTTGAAAAAGGTCAGCTAAAAATGAACACACGCGTCCAAATGCTATAAGATCCATCTGCTAACACATTCTCGGACCAATTGTTAGATATCGGTGATGGAAAAGTTGCTGTCTATAGAAATACTGGATGCATAAAATTGCCCACTAATTTCTGCACTACCATTGGTTCGCAAAATGCTCTCATCGACCGTATATTTCCCGATGTACGCACATAATACATAAATCTTGCGTGGCTGGCAGAAAGAGCCATTTTGGCAGTAAAAACTGTGGACGTCGACGATACAACTTCAAGATACAGCAGTCGTTGCCAGGCGAATTGGTATCATACAAATTGATCGAGATAGTTTGCGATGATAACAAAGCTGCAAATTATCCTACAGAGTTTTTGAACTCACTGAATTGGACAGGCATGTCACAATACCTTCTACGACTGAAAGTTGGATCTCCGGTTATTTTACTTCGGAATTTGAACCCACCATGGCTGTGCAATGGCAAGCGATTGGTCATTAAAAAATTGATGGAAACGTTATCGAAGCCACCATTTTGAATGGGAAATTCTGGGCCGAAGATGTTTTCCTGCCACGAATTCCAATGATTCTCACAGACGTGCCAATTGAATTCAAACGCGTTCAATTTCCTATTAGATTGGCATTCGCAATGACAATCAATAAGTCTCAAAGCCAAACGATATCTGTTTGCTGCTTAGATTTGGGCACACCCTGTTTTTCACATGGCGCATGTTCTCGCATGGGCAAACTATCGAGCTTATTTGTGTTGACTGAAGACGGACTGAGAAAAAATATCGTACGCTCAATTGCTCTTCGGAATGAATATTGATTTTCTTTATTTCATTTTTATACCTTAGGACAAAAAATATATTACTTTTTTTCACTTTACGTTTAACTTTTAAGAGATCAAACAATGAATATGTTCGTTACATTAATGAAATACATTGTATTGAGAAAATGAATGGTTGGTGTTTTTTAGTTTTTATCAGCGATCATCGTCTACAGTGCTCCATTCCTCTTTTTGTCATAGATCCCATCCCTACACATTACAATGCATTCGTTAACAACCAAAATATTCAATGGAAATAATTTATAAGGCAGAACAACGTTTGCCGGGTCAGCTATTATATATATAAAATCTAATCTAATGTTATATATTAAATAATTTAAAATCTAATAATTTTATTATCATGCATAATAAATAAGCAATCTTTATGCCATCATGACGATGTCTTTTGAAAAATACGCGTATACACGTTAACTTTCTTGCAATCTATCTATAAGAATAAGTCGATACTTATTTAAAGTGCACATATTCTTGTTTTATTTCAGCTTATCATCTAATACAGTATTTTCTTTAAACTTCAATGAAATTTGCGAAATAATCAAGTTTGATGATATCCCGCCAGATATAAAAGGCTCTCTTTTCTTCCAATGCATCAACCGGAATGGCTTGCTAATAATTTCTTTAATGTTTTTAGCTTCTTTAATGTACTACACAAAACTAAAATTTCATCAAACATAAAGAAGCTATTATGATTTTTTTTAAGTTTGAGTTGAATTTGTGTTTTATGGCATAAAATCCATTTTTGGCTAAGCTGTGCCACATTCATGAAATTAAAATATTGGCATCAATTTATAATACAATCGAAACATGGAACGTCTACAATATCCAAATGTCTAAAAGCTCAAAAATGTGATTCGTGAAAAAGCGCAACAATGATGTAAAGTATGGTAGAGTACTAAAAAGTGTGATTAATGTTTATATATGTTTACAAAAACTAATATTTTTAAAAAAAAACTAAAAAGGTTAATTTGCGAATTTTTGGAAAGCAACTCGCCCAAATCAGGGTGAGATTTTTGAAAAAATGTAAGACATTGTAAAGAAAACCGTGGCCCTTCTACAAGAATGTGTAAAACAGACATAGGGCTGTTACAAATTGAACAAAATGGTGTTGGTTTCCTCATCTACAAATAAAGTTTTTTAAAGGCAATAAATTTGTGGAATAAGGGATTTCGAAAATAATCACGGCAAAATATATTCAAAAATAAGTTATTTCTTTCTTGCTATCTTCCTGTCCAAATAGGTTGAAACTTGTTTAAAGAGCATATATTCTTCTTATCTGATTTCTTACCAAGTTGATACAACTTTTTCATTAAAAACTGAAACAGTATCTGTGAAATGCGCAAAATAGATGACATCGCGGTGATATATACTCAAAAATATGCTTTTCATTGAACCGTAATCCTCCTGTTTGAATAGACCGAGACTTGCTTAATATGGGCATGCGCATAATTTCAATGTGTTCATATTGTTACAAATCTGTAAGAACCATTATTCCCATTGTAGGAAAGACCGTTTTACGATCAGCTCTATTGGATGCTGATCGGATACCGGATCAATGACCCCAGGGCTTGGCGACAAACTTGGTGACCATTTACCGATCAGCTCTATTGGATGCTGATCGGATACCGGAT
>JAPMOR010031339.1:65851-80707 GCA_026543865.1 Argiope aurantia | reverse complement strand
CTGATCGGATACCGGATCAATGACCCCCGGGCTTGGCGACAAACTTGGTGACCATTTACCGATTTGGCGGCGAATTTGATGACTTTGGTGACAAAATGGATGATATTAAAATTTTCAAGAATTATGGCGATAGATTAAATAGGAGTTGAGATATGCTTGACTGTTCGAGAACTTCTTCTGCAAGGCTTCTGAAAATATAAAAGGTCGTCGACGATCCTAACCGAAAACAGGCGTGTATTTGCTATAGAATTGAATAGCGAGTCAACGGTGCATCGGTTGGGTAAGTCCAGCGAAGCGCAAGCGTTGAGTAGAAATCAAGCGATTGATGAATTCAACAGTGTGAGGAATCTCAGAGTTTATTATTAAAGCAGCATAGAGTCGTGTGTGAAGTAGCCTGCGGTATAGTAGTGAGTCTGTAGTTGGATATAGCTAAAACGCGGAGACAGTGGAGAATATCAGGGATTTGGAGAGACCATTGAGAATAGTTACGTAGATTCCCTCCTCCTGCTAAGTCTGGTAGCTTTGTGTACTGTGGTTGTTGTTTATCAGCGATTACTAATTGTGGGCTACTGTTTGTCCTAAATGTATTGTGTATTGCTTGTGTACGTCTTGGCTGTGTTTTGTCGTCTATGTATACGTATCTTAAATTTCGTGTTAATAAATTTCGATATTCGTTATTGAGGCCTGCTGACTGTGTTGAACCATACACCATCTATAACGAGCCAGTTTGAGTTTTAATGGAGCTTTGAATTTCTGTAACTATATGTTTCCTTCAAAATGGAAAAAGATTTTTGAATGGAGGGGAATGGTGATAGATCTGGCCGTTATTGAAATTAAATTCATACGCAGCATTTTATATGATTTATTTCATTTTTCTTAGATTTCCGGTATTTATTTCAGAAACGATTTAAATATCATCAATAGAATTTGGGTAGAAAAATTATGTTAAGAGAAGAGGGAACATCTTTTTTTAAAAAAAACATGATTTGATATGATTATCAATAAAATGAACAATTTCTCTTTTGATTTAAAATGACGATTCTAATTTCAATTCTTTTTACATATTAATAATATTCTTAAATTTCCAAAGTTAAGACAAAAGTTATTGCTTTTGTGTACATATATCGATGACTCATTTAAACATATATATATATATATATATATATTAATATCTAATTTAATACAAATTAATTTCTTAAATTTTTGCCTAATTCGGCCCATGTTAAAGTCATTCTAAAATATTCTCTTATTTCCTGATCCCATTGCACTTTTTCTATTTAATTTATTCAACTGAAGCTTTGTAAAAATAATGCGCATCAGTTCCACGTGTCGGTTGAAAACGATTCCTCCGTTGACATTGTCAAATGTCAGCACGTGTATTGAATTGACACGTGGCGGAAATCTCATGTTATATAAGACCAGGGACAGTTTAATTCCTTCTTCTTTCACTTATGCTTTTATGCCCTATTGTGGCGAACGTACCTTGTCCGCGTCTCTGCTTGTAAATAATTATACCGTCCCTGTATGGATATTAAAGAGAATTTAAAAATGCAAAGTGACAGTTTGAAGACATTGAAGACATATATCATTTTGTGGACTTCTAAGATTTATATAAGTTCTCTACCACTTTTCCTATCACTAGAAAAATCGGCCGCTACAGATATGTCCCTTCAGTAACATAAACTTCCAGACATGAAAATAATAAAATTGAAAACAGGAAGGCAAAAGTAGAGAAAAATATGACTCGGAATTTATGCCTGGTATATAATTTAGACTCAGTTGATTGAAGAAATATCCATTCCTTCTGTAAAAACAAAGGAAACTGAAAATCTTTCAATCTATAATATATATTATTTATAAAGAAAGCATTGTTATCATCAAACAATTCGAACTCTTTTTAAGAATTTCCGTGAGTTCGAAAAGCACATCTTTGGCATTATGCCTGTCTGTCTGTGAACACGGTAACTCAAAAACGCTTTGAGCAAGATGGATGAAATTTGGTATACGAACTTCATAGATTTTTATCACATTTTGAACAAGATCCATTCAGAGGAAATCAGTCTGTTGGTTGTTTGAGTATAAATGAATTCGATAACTAAAAAAGGCAAAAAGTTATGGATAAAATTTGGTTCACAGGTTTAGCATCTAACGTATAAATTCTTATCAAATTTGGAACCAGATGTGTCAAATGATTAATTGTCTGTATTTTTGCATGCATAAAAATACAATAATTCATAAACACAGGGACTTATATCAACGACATTCGATAAGTTATCTTGTGACTATAATTATAGTTTCGTCTGAAACTTTGGTATCAATCGGAATGCAAAAAAGTCGTTCCCAAATACATATCTTAACATCAAATTCAGTAAAAATGCTAGATTCACGCCAAAGATCTACATTTCGTGTCTATCGTTAGATGATGCCCTGCAAAAAATTCATAGCCTTATTCAATACCCACAATTTTATACTGAGAAAGGGGTTAAAAAATTTATTATCGAATGTGCAATAAAGCCTCGGGAAGATTCTTCGCACTGATTGGGTCTTATGACATCTACCATTATGACGCATTTAAGATTGTGCTCAACAATATGAATCTATTCTAAATCCAAAGTTTTCGTATGTGGCTGCAGCCATTTAACAATACTCTAATCTAAATATTTTTTCCTTAGTTATATTTTATAAAATATGGAGGGGAAGTAACTAAAGTAAAATAAATATTATCGATTAGGGATAAAAAAAAACACATAGTTTTATTCCAATTCTCTATGAGAAAAACTCGTAACAGAATTCCCCATCTTTAATCATCATATATATTTAAAATGCTCATAATCCTGAAATGTCTCATCAATGGTCTCGACTCACTTTATCTCCATTTCGAGAAATATTTCAAAAACTAAAATAATTGGTCGATCGAGACCTAGTTATTACAGAAAATTGGTTTTCATGCTGCATATATCTTTGTGGACATTATGTTGCTGCAATGTATCCACAGAAGCCATTCCACTGAGTGATATCTCAATATGTGCGCTAGACACTTTGAACATCACCCAATGTAAACATAAGTAGGTATAAGTTTCCGATAAAGTTTTTTTTCTCCATATACTGCATATGATCTCGCATTTTTGCACTCTCATATACTTAGTATACTGGATAAGAAACTATCAATCCATAAATAATCAATATAAAAATTCACCTGCATAAAAATTTCCTGAATCTATATAATAAAATATACATTGTATTTAGAGAGCGCTGATGCTGCTACAACTAAAACACAAATGAACTTAACTAAATTAGAAGAATTATTAGAAATCAATATTAAGTTTACAACCAAAGAATCAAAATTAAAATTAAAATTAATCCGGCCTGAAGACTTTCTCAAGGGTCACCCTAAGGAAAGGATTCAAACCAGGGATTTTTTCTGTGAGGGGTCTGACTTTCGTCCAACAAACTGACACCTCGTGACCCGAAAATTCCAGTAAATTTAGGTTTTGGAGATAAAATTAGTATCACAAGGTAAAAGATAATTATACAGAAACAAGTAAAATCATTTCCAAAAATCATACCAAATAAGAACACAGCAAATCAAATAACAGAATACCATGAAAATAGAACCAAATTCATTTAAATAAGAAAGCAAAACACTTACAAATTGAAAATACAATTCCAAAATACAATGTGAAGTAAAAACGCTCGATAGTGCAAATGCACTTCGTTAAAATAAACCAAATTTAATTTTTCCGCGTTTAAAACTATATACACCTACCACGTTTCGTCACAATGCATCGTCATCATAATTGAAGCGCCATCTGCTGAGTTAAAACTCAAAGTGAACAAACCGGAGGAAAGAAATTAGACAAACCCTTTTTTATCAAAACTTCTATATTGCAAAAGTTTTGGGGAAGTTCATTAGTAGTTAAATCTTTAATGAGATTGTTTGTTGCTAAAATATAAGAAATTTTATTATTGCAATTTTTTTAATCCTGTTAAATTGTGAAAATATCAAATTTTTGAAAATTTTAGAGTTTAAATTTGAATGGTAATTGCTAAGTTTAATTATTTTAAAGTTAAATTCATCCATTTTATCATAAATACCTATTAAAGTCTTTCCATTAGAAATTTCTATATTTAAATCTAAATAGTTAGCTTTAACTTGATTTTCGTTTGTTTAAGTTAAAACTAAATCTTCCTAATAACATCATTAGGATTATCCAAATTTAACAAAATTAAGTCATCAATACATCTGATTTATTGCCGTTGGCTCTTGAAACTAGCAATGTTTCATCTATCCAAACGAGGCATTTGTCTGTGGAGAGTTTGGGCAGGTTTGATAGAATATCCTATAAACTGTAAGAGATGAAACAATGCATTATAACGTTGAGTGATTGTTGCTGGATATAACTCAAGTTATTTAGTTTGAAACGTGAAATTATTCTTTCGTTTCACCACTAAAGTTTCGAAAAAATATGGGAGTTTTGTAAAAATAAATAGGTGCTTTTCAGTAGCGGGAATAGTTACTTTCTGAGATAACTAAAACACATCGGATATCAAACTTTTACCAAAGCAAATTTTTACTTCTTTGCAATTAAGAATTCTGCTCATCAGGAAAATTAGAATAAAAATTATATTTATGATTTTGAAAGAAACACATATCAAGAAAAGAAGCAAGCTAAGTGCATCTAAATGCAGAAGTCGATTTCTACAATTTTATATTCTAATGGGTATCTCAATGATCTTCAGATCCATCAGAAGTTGATATAATCTCTCCTGTCCACTTCTCACACCCTTTCTAGTAACAAGAAAAAATATTTCAATTTCGTTGCTATTTGATCTCGTTTCATTGCTAGTTCTGATGCAGCATTTTCGATCTGGGCCTCTGAACTTTCAGGAAAGCTCTCTTCATATCTCAATTTCCTTCTTTTTCTTCTTCCTCTCTATCTAGCTTTCTTCAGACCTTTTTCTCAATCTCCATCAAAAAGACCTCCCCTCCCCTTATTGACTTTTGTTCGGAAAGATACAGTCTTTTCTCTGAGCTTCTTGATACAGATAAACATTGATAAATTCGCGTTGGCAAATACTTGAAACCGATGACCAGGAAATCTGTCGACCCATTATTAGGGCCCTTCAAGGTATCATGTGATATGGTTATTGTATACAAAAGATACTCTTTTTTATTTTTATTTTGGGAATACTTGTGTATAAGAGGCAAAACACTTGTACTGGCGCTTAAAACTATCTCAAAGTGTTAGAAACAAAAGGGAAATTCAAAAACAAACGCTACAAAACTTATTAATACTGCTAAACATTCACTTATTATTATTATTGGTACAGAAATAATATTTTTATTTTCATGATCTAGCGTAAGAATTGTATTTATCGTTAGATACATCGAAATTTCATTATTTACACAGTTTATCTTAACTATAGGATTATATGTTTATTTCTTTTAATATTTAGATAAGAGTACTAATCGACCATAGAACAGCACGAGACGTTTAAGGCTAAATTGCAAAAAGTCTGTTTAGTCATATGTAATTACATTTAGTCTAAATACTAATTCGACCATGACATTTTGCTGGCGAAATTCCATGAGCGCCAGGAATGATTATTTGTTTGGCTTTATTAAAATTTATACCTATCTTAGCTCTGACCTTGTGAGAGTCTATCCATTTCTGTAATTCTGTAAGTACGGAAATCAAAAGCATTATTAAAAAAGAAAATTTCAGAGTGTTGAACTCACTGATAAAGAATCTCTTATTTCTGTTCGTAAAATTTCAGAGGAAAGCAATGATGTCAATACAAATTCACAATTATTTATTTATTATAAATGCCCAGAAGATTGGCTTTGACGACATTAGATCTCTAGCCTTCCAATATTTATGAACCTTACAGTTTAAAAACACAAGTGCAGAGCACGAATCAAGATGAGTAGCATCAAAAATTTGATCTTGTCCGTAAAGAGGACATAAGGGGGAGTCACAAAGCCCGAGCCAATACAAGTATGCGGGTAAACAGCCATGGCGGAAAAGTGACACAGCTGCACCTCTAGGAGAATCTGGGATCAACTGGGCATCCTCAAGCAGTGCGGGTCACAGCTTACCTGCAGAGTCACACAGTTCTCTCCGCATTATCCTGGAGGCACATCTTCTGTGAAACATAAACATAACAACATAAAACATGAATATAAAGATGTGCAAAATATTTGATTGGAGTAATGATGAACCTGTATCGGTTTAAATGATTTTGTTGTAATTATTTTTAACAAATTAATTCCGTCATTTACTATGTAGAAAGAATTTAAAGCAAAGATGAGTGGATTTGAATATCTTTAAGATACTATTTATGAAAAGGTATGAAAAAGGCAATTTCATTTTCGCACAAAAAAAGACTGCTTCATCGTTCATGAACATTCATCACAATTACAAAACTTCATCCGCCAACGATACTTGACAGCATTAGTCAGGCAAAACCACAATTTTCATTACTGTTTCATCATTGATGGACAATGCACAATTGCAAAACTTCATCCGCCGTCGACAACTGGTAGCACTAGTCAGGCACAATCATAATTTTCATTACTGTTTCATCATTGATGGACAATGCATAATTGCAAAACTTCATCCACTGATGATAATTGGCAGCATTAGTCAGGCCAAAGCACAATTTTCATTACTGTTTCATCATTGATGGACAATACACAATTGCAAAACTTCATCCGCCGACGACAACTGGTGGCATTTGTCAGGCACCATCACAATTTTCATTACTGTTTCATCATTGATGAACAACGCATAGTTGCAAAACTTCATCCACCAACGAGAATTGGCAGCATTAATCAGACACAAGCACACTTTTCATTTGGTTTGCATTTTACAAAGTATAACGTAAAATAAAAAAAAAATTACAATTTAGAATAAATGTTAGAAATAGAAGTGTCACATTGCTTTTATCCTTTTTGCAGAACACTTTTGAAAATTAAATATGAATTTTTATTTTCAAAAACATTAAGTAACATCTAACAACATCACATGATTGAATTATGGAACATTTTTCTCTCCATTTTATTAGTTTATTATTCTAAAATTTTAATTTAAAATTTTATCTAAATTTTAAATTAAATTAAAATTTTATCTAAAAAATTTAATTTAAATTTTTAATTACTATCATTAAATTTATATTTTTTAATATGAAATATGCTTTAAATTCTTATTCAGAAACTTTTTGCTTTCTATTAGCGAAAAATATTTTTTGTTAAAATTTTTCCATCTCTCCCTAATTTCTCGTAATAATAATCAGTTTTTAATTCCAAAAGCCTTGTAAAATTTTGATTGTTTTAAATGTTGAAACATATATTTATATTTAAAAACTTGAGCCAAATGCAGCTGAGCATCTCTGAAGAAAAAAGACTTTTATGAAAGTGCTGCAAAATCAAAATGGTAGAAATATTCTTCATCAGACTTTTTTAAAAAGTTATAAATCAGGGAAGTTTTATGAAGGATTTTCTAGACTTTAAATCGTGAGAAAACTAGACATCCGATTATAGGAAAAAAATTGAGAAATTATATTTAAAAAGTCCGAATTTCCTACTTAATATTAAATAAAAAATACTAATCACAATTTAAAACGTTTTTACTGCTGTAAATCCCACTTGAACTCCTTTTCTTTTGTCAAATTTAGTTTCCAAAGTAAAATGATTTGGTTTATGAATAAGGAGGATGAAGACCCAAAATGATGATACACACAAACCAGCATTTTTAGAAAGAGGAGATAATTGAAAATAAAAAGCAATATGTATGAAAAGATAGAAAGAATTTGTACATTATACATTATTATGATACATTATTACATTATTATGATACATTATTACATTATTATGATACATTATTACATTATTATGATACATTATTACATTATTATGATACATTATACATTATTATATATACATTATTATGATACAATTAAAAATAATGATACAATTTTCAAATAAAGTGATAATAAAAAAATGTAATGGAAAGCTATTTTTTAAAATAATTTTCTTATTATAACTTGCATTAATTTCAAAATGTTTAGTTGTTTCTTGTGGTTTTACAGGATAAAAACCGGAGTATGCAAGATATGGATCAATTGGAGAAAAATGAGTATCGTATTTCTATTCTTCCTTAAAGCTTTTCTACAACTGCAGTTTGGAATTGCGTATTTTACATGTTACAACAGGAAGGGAAAGTTTGATTTTATCTTCAGTTTAAAAAAAATCGCACACATTTTTATTAGCAACTAATAAATACTATACACTTTTGCATAGCAATAGCGACAATTTTTATGACGTTATACTATGTTTTTAGAACCAAGCAGTAAAGTTCTATTAGTTTATGAAGGGTATCCTTATCTGTTTTCTTAAATTTCCTGATTTTCGAGCAATATTTTCTTAAATTTCGAGCAATATTTGTAATAAGCTTTCAAACAATTTTTTAAATGTTTTATTTAAAAATGTGTTACATAAGAAAATATTTACGGATAAACTTTCTTTTTTTTCACTGTGCAAGTCCCTCAAATTGAAATATTAATGCTGGTGCTTCTCTGTTGTAATATTTGAATTTTTTGCACAATGGCGAAATGAAATGTAAATTTTCGTTCGTTCAATTTTTAGAATAAATTATTTTACACCTTTTGTATAGTACATATATCTTTTCAAATGTTACGACCCCACCCCCTTAAAAAGTAGTTAAACACATTTGATGTTTTTGAAGATTTCTTTTAAGTATAATTTATTTTATTTGCAACAAGATTATTTTTAGTTTCAAAAATTATCTCCTCCTAGACATCTAATAAATGAGCTTAAAATATGCATAATATACAAGAGATAAATTGTGGAACATTTCAGAAAAGGACAAATTATTTGTCAATTCCTAAAATGAGTAGCTTCAAAATAGCCTTTTAAGGCTATTTCACCATTCTCTAACTTGCCTTTTAACCTTTATTAATCCATAGAAATATAGATTAAATATTTTTCTTCCTATATTAAACCTTAATTAAATCAGTAGCGTATGGTATTTGTAAAATATGATAATTCATATGGAAAGAAATTTTTATCTCGTTTACCAAGTGATCGAGCAATAATATTCATTCTGTATATATCCATTTATATACAATATTTATACAATACAATTCCAAATATACAATACCATCCATTTATATACATAACTGTAAATACAATAACATTCATTTTTTTTTCAACTTAACGGATTGGTGAAACTTCATTTCTCTTCTGTAACCGAAATTTATCTTCAATTCTTAATCATTTTCATTTATTTATTTCTTTTTTGTGTTTATTTTTAGAACCTACATATAAATTAAATTCACACCGTGTAATCGGCCTATCATTTCATTTGTAATTGTATAATTGTATAAAACCATATAATACCGAGACCTAAAACCTCATCCATTTTATACTCCGAAATGTGTGATCCTCTTGTGACATTCCGATTTGCAAGTTCTTTTTCAAAGTTAGTGGCCAAGCATTGACTTCTGGTGTAATAGAGGGCATTACTTATTTCCATCAACTGTATAAGGATGTAATAAATCGCTTTCAAAATGGATGTGCCTATTGTTGACAGTCTAAAGTATCGGACAGATCCATCGTGCCATTCGACATAAATACTAATTAAATATGAGTTGTGATGCCTTTATTTTTTGTATTGTGAAACAGTTGACATGCCGAAAGTATAATAAAATTGATCACTTATCTATACTAATAATAAGTATGAATGTGTGCTTGTGTATGTGTGAATATGTGAGTATTAGCACTCTAGATGCCAGGCCGTTTAACCTGGCATAGGTAATTCTAAAGAAGGATACTCTTTAAATTATCAAGAACAAATATTTTGATGATTGCAGCGTTTACTCTTTGTATATTTCGTATAATAGAAAATAAAAAGGATGGCTTCAATTTATTGTAATTAAACGATTGACACATAATCAGTTTATCTTGACTGATATCAATAAAATGATATCATTAAAACAATACTTTCAACTGTTTAACTATTATTTAATCTATACTACTAATAAATATGAATGTCTGTGGGTGTGTCTACAGGCCTAGCCGTCTGACTTACAGTTGCATATTTTGTACATATATACCTTGTACCATCAGAATATATACTTCGGAACGATTTTTTTTTAATTTTTATTAGAATTTTAACTAAAAGTTAATCTAAATTTTGGTGCTTCTTCTGTGACTATCATACAAAAATAAATTATAATAGTCCTGCATTTTTTAAGTGAGAATTTCAGCAATTTTTTTTAAATATTGTTTTTTCTAATTTCCAACATTAGATTGCATTGTCACCCTGAAATCTAAATCGTCTTCATTGTTACATGAAAGATATAATCGCATAACTTTCTTGCTGTGTTCAAAGCCAAAAAACAAGAATTCTGTTTAATATTTGTATAGTTTAACAAGTCAATTAAAAGAGTGAAATTACAATAGTGCGAAATTTAGAAGATGGATGAACCTAATATTTACGTTTTTAAATTCACTATAATAAAGCGTTAAGATGAGGGGCTGTCTCTATTCGAAAAGTTCATGCATACAATAAACAGAACTTATCTAAGACAATTAAAATAGTGGGGCTTTAATGGCAGATAATTTAACGGAATCGTAAAGTTATAAAAATGGTTCATCAGAAATCAAATAACTATTATTCTCGAAGAACCAACTAGATGTTTGAGGCGACTGGTTGTTAATAAAGAACCCTTTTTTCTTTCCTGCTTCCAATTTCGTCTTTTTACTTTAAAAATAGCTGTTCGGATTCTCCAGCCATTCCATGTCACTTAACGATCTTTTTATTTCGCCTTGCGAAAAGTTAAAAAGAAAGTTATTGAAATTATTTTTTGGACTTTTCAAGATTTTCTTCTCTGATTAGCAATATCAATTTATAGAATTCTAGAAAATTAAATTGGAACAATATTGCCTTGAACATTTAAACAGTATTTTAAATTGAAATAAGAATTTAAAAGAATAGATAAACTATAGAAGATCACGCAACTTACAAGCATTCCCATAGCATTTACATAAACCAGCAACAAACCTAATCTGAAAGATAAATTTCTTACTTATCTCATCTATATTTTGATGTGAAATGTCTGATTATAATGTCTCAAAATGTAGTTTTTATAAATTAAATATAATTCGTTTGGGGATTCCCTGAATGACATCATTTCTTCGGGATGTGTTTATTATTATTCTTTTGTGAATTCTCTAATTTCTATGTCATAGTTCTTTAATTTGAAAATCGCATTGTGATTTGAAAGTATTATTTTAAAATAGCACCGAAATTCGACTTCTTTCTCTTTAAGTCACTCTCACGAAAATTGTAAAGGATGTCCCAAAATTATTGCATGATTTGAATTTGACCCCATTTGTGTCGTAAAGTGTTGGTAACCTCATTAAAAAAACCATTTGACTGCTGATAGTTTAGGATTAGTAAAAATAAACCGTTACACGATAGATCAATGTGTTTTCATTGTTGAACAATATTTTTAAAATAATGGTGACCACAATTCAAAAATTTGTGAATTGACTCCCTAGATAGTTTGATTTAACACAATTGGTTTTATTTTTATGGGTGTTAGTTGAAGTCAAAGATCTATGTCAACAAGTCCACAAGCGCGTTTGCATTGATGAATGAAATTCAACGCCGTATCAACGGAATTCAGACGTATTTATGAAAAATGGAGGTGAAAAATTTTGACAAAAGAGCGCATATGTGGTAGTAAAGACTTTCAGGACATTTTCCCTGTGTGTTGATCCATATATAACTCTATCCTGCGTGATTCAATAAAAATATAACAATATAAAGAAAAAACTACTTTTTTTATTTAATTCAAATCTTGCATTAATACATTGTTCTATTTTGTAACGCTCTTAACTTTTACTAACTTTAAACTATCAGCTGTCAAAGGGTTTTTTAATAGAGTTGCCAACTCTTTACTGCACCTTTGGTTGCAAATTCGAATCCTGCGTTTCCCTTTCGCTACTGGCTTGTCATATATGCAAAATCTACAAACGTCTTTCACAGCCGGGTGTACCACCCGTGCATATCTGGAAATCGAACTCATGGGACGGTGATGCATAAGTGCTTTTTAAACTGGAATAATTTTTAATGGACACTAACTGTCTCCCTGTGTTCATTACCCTTGAAATAAATATAATTCCAGTATCCTGATCTTTAGTTTACTCATAGTCTATCCGACTTTGGTATTTTATTCATCAGCTGTTGCGGGGGGTGAGGGGTAAAAGTAATATAAATAAACAGAGCTGGGTTGTGTAACTTTCCACTTGACAGAATCATTTTCATTTCTTCTTTTCCTTTCTTCTTTTTTTTTATTCCTGTGTAACAATAGTCTTTTCGGGTTTTACCGCCGGTTCTGTTGTATTTTGCGTAGCTTTAAGATACATTTCGTGCGCTTTTCTTTTTATTGCGGAAAGCCTTGATTTAAGTTTATTATGACAAGAAAATGCGATTTGTGAGAGGAAGAATGTGCTCGTATTATGAATGAACTAATAGTCTAAAAAGACAGCAAAAATGACAACGTTAGGACTGAAACTATATTTTCTTTTCAAAGTTAGGCTTAGCAACGCAAAATCACCGTCCTGTGGGATGGTTCTTATCGCGTGCGCTCCGTCCCGTGCGTGCGTCTAAGATAGAGGCCTTCCGTCCCGAAAGGATTAATTTTGGGACACCCTTTATAATAAAATAATGGGGAGTTGACCAGGCAATTGTCGCTCTGCATTTGTTCTCTATGGACTGATTTCACAGTGGATTTGTTAAAATTGTTGGTTCCCACAGCAATCCTGCTTCCACATAAAATTATATTCCTGCAAATTCAT
Organism: Argiope aurantia; assembly: GCA_026543865.1. NCBI lineage: Eukaryota > Metazoa > Arthropoda > Arachnida > Araneae > Araneidae > Argiope > Argiope aurantia. Next base: position 67,818 of record JAPMOR010031339.1, on the reverse strand, counting down.
AGTCAGAATGGAGACACGTCCTTTTTGATGAATAGATTGCTGTTAAAAACTCCTCGCGCATTTTGCTAGAAACTTTTCACGAATTTCAACTTTAGAAGATCCGTATAAACCTACTTCTCCAAATGCCTCTTCCACTTTCACTGTCTTCCGAGACGTCCGTAACCATAAATATAAACCTCCAGAGGCATAAACTACCAAAAAGGGAAATAAGAAAATTGAAATAGGGTGGCAGGCGAAGAAATGGGATATAGTTTTATACGGTACCGATATTCGAAACTCAGTTGGTTGAAGAAATGCCATTGTTACAGCGCAGCCAAAAGAGATGGGAACGCTTTTTTCGTCTATCGGATTTCCTAATCAGTCTATTCTTCAGTCGAACGAAGACAATTCGCGCTTCCTTGTGCCTTTATGGCATCTATTGTTATGACGCATCTTGAGATGAATACAGGGGTGCGGAGCATCAAACGAATGCTAAATTTTTGTATCTGGAAACAGTCGTTATAAAAAGGATAAAGGAAGGAAAAAAAATATTTGGTAAGTGGTGTTTCCAGTAGTTCGTCAAATATTCAAATATCCCTTTCTTTTTTTATTGGTTTGAGTTTTTTTGTCAAATAAATGCAAAAATCAGTTTTTTTTTTTTTTTCCTTCTAAAGTGCAGCTTCTTAGGAACTGGGGGAAAGGAAAGACGCGTGAGGATTTCTTTTACTAATATCATGTTCTTTGAGGGCGCACTAGATTTTTGAATATAGAAAAGAAAATGCGAATGAAATTTTCAAACTTATAATTTAATATACAGAAGGGGGAAAGTTTTATGTGTAGGACATATAAAGACAAAGCATAGAATATGTTTGAAAGATTGACATTTTTTTTATTCCTAAATATTAAAGAAATTTCAATTAAATGTTTTGATAAATATACGAATAGATGGATTACGAAATATATGAAAAGATTATATATTGAACCAAAAAAGAAAATAATTAGATTCATTTCTTAAATTATTTGAATAATGTATTATATTAAAAATACACAAGAGTTATAAACTTCAAAACTCTAGCATAAGAGGGAGTGACTAAAATTTCGTCTCTATCCTTACAAAAATGGAAAAATTTATTCAAAATAAAAATGTATAAACACATTGTTGTAGATTATGATTTTCTTTAACTCATTCATTTTCTTTAATTTCATTTGTTTTAGAATATGAAGCCAAAATCGAGGGAAAACAAAATATTTGATGGTCTAAATCTATGAATTATAATTAATTTAAGTCTTTCTATTTAATTTTAATTTAGAATTCAGAAACAATAAAATAAAAAAATTCAAATTCCTGTTCAACAAGTACTCAAAATTCCTAACTTGAATATTATTATTGGCAACCACATAAATTACACATTTTTAATAGCCTTTCTTTTAACCTTGTATGCTTAGCATTTAGAAACACAGTTCGTTATTCTTTGGGAAATCATAACAGCGTATATATTATTAATTTTTTTTTCTATTTCATTGTTAAATACAAACTTCATAATAAATTAAATCTGATATAAAAATGATAAAGTATTTTTTTATACTTTCTCATAAATTAATATTTATTATAATTTAAAAATTGTATTCATAATTATTTATTTAAATTTAAAATAATCTAAAATGTTTTTCGAAACTGCCCTCAATTGGAAAATTTACTATGAATATTTCTAAAGTATTTTTTTAGAATTCTCAACATTAATGAATTGTAATAACAATATCAACGACTTTGAATTTTTATTTGATAGCTTGTCATAAATGAAACGGCCATTCTTTTCTTCCAATATCTGAATTTGAGTAACAAATATAAGATTTTTGAAAGCAAAAATCGAAAAAGACAAGAGACATATTATAACACACTTCAGATCTTCAGATCAAATTGCTTATCAAAGTCCATGAATATGTGTGTGTGTGTGTGTGTGTGTGTGTGTGTGTGTGTGTGTGTGTGT
>JAPMOR010031339.1:2480-65451 GCA_026543865.1 Argiope aurantia | reverse complement strand
AAAAAAATGGCAATGCTACATGTTTTGGTAGCTCCCTCCTTCTTATTAATAAACTATTATGTCCCATTTTCTGTTTATTCAGCAATTTGATCAGAAATTTAATATTATAAAATCTGTTGATAAAAATTAGAGTTGTGCATTTTGAAACCTAATATTATATAAAACCTGATATATTATTTAAAACATAATTTATTCTCATATTATTATTTTTTTATTCTATTGCGATATTATATCCTTTTGGATGCCGATATTATTTTCCATTAGAAAAAAATGTTGGAAATCAGTAGTGCACAAACTTCCTCTAAAATTGTCTTATATTGTGCATGATAATAGACGCAGTTTCATTACATTTAGATATTTTACTTTACAATTAATATGCTTACAGTTGTCGGAGTTCTTGGACTCAGAGGTTCTTAATCTCCCTTATGACTACTACTGAGAGAAAGGTGGCATTGCAATTTGAAATATTTGTTAAATATGGAAGAAACTTTTATTGTTGTTTTGTATGATATACTATTTATATAAAGCTGATCAAATGTATTATTTAGAGTAATTTTCATCAGATCAAATGTAGTGAGAATTAAGAGTAAATATCAATAGCTTTCTCCGAAAGATCTTAAAAATAAAAATTGAAATTCCTGCATCCAACATTCTAATTTAGTTGATTCCTTCAACATTTTTAGATCTTTATTGAACCATTTCTCTCTTGCTTAAAACCAAAATGATCAGATTACTTTTATTAATTGATTTTTAATTCATTTTTTCTTGGTGAATTCAAAAGCTTTTCTCATTGGTCCATTCAATTAAAAACTAAAACTTCTACTTTGAGAGATTTTATTTCTACATTTATTTTCTAAGATTCTAAATCAGTTAACAAATAATCGTGAAAATTTCAATATATAAAACGATTATTAGCATGCACAGTTTCTCACGAGTGAAATCTTATGAGTTCACAGATATTCAATAGTGTATATCGAGAATTCTTTCATTTCTAATTAATGTAAATGATTTTAATTTTTAAACATACTAGAATGATATATTCTGACTTTCAAATTTTTTTCCCGACATTTACAAATACGCGTCTATGTTAAAGGAAAATTTTGAAAAACTCTTTATTTACTCTTTATTTTTACCTTTACAATCTAGTAGTATTTTAACAATATTTTGAATCAATAGAGTTTTAACATCATAATTTATTCTTACCATAAAACCTAAAAACCCCCCTGTCTCTCCTTGCCTTTACTCTAAGAGCCTTGCTATCCTCGCATCTCCCTAGTGTTCAGAATGCTTTAAAACGATATTCTCGTCCAATATGTCCTTCGTATCGTGTGGTACATGAAATTATACAGAGAGATCCATTTCAGTGAAACACGGCGGCTAAGACTTCAGGGCTCTTGAATAACCGGCGGGTAAACAGCCACTAATCTTGGATATTGGAGCCCTTTCCTAATCAGTAATCAGTTGGATTGGCTGTCCGAAGGAAGGCTTCTCTAATAGCTTACAAATATTAAGGAACGATCGATTTGTGAATACATTCAATGTGCGTGGAATTGAGAGAATTCTATACAACGTTCAAGTGATTTGAGAACTTTAAGAAATGGTGAAAAGGAAAAATTATAAAGAACTACCACAAATAAACACTTAGAAATGTGAAATAGGTTTTAAGGTTAAAACAACCTTATTTGCAAATAGCAAAGTTGGAAATAAATGAAATAAATTGAAAATTTTTCTAAATGATCCAACTCTTCATTCAAGATAAGTTATACTACATTATAAGAAGAGAAAGAAATTCACATAATCGTACCCACATAAAATTGTTTATATATATGTAATGTAAACATAATTTTTAAGGCAGTTTCTTGGCCGAAAAGAAGCGTGAAAAAAACACGTTTTTTCACTGCTCCGCACAAAAGCAAAAAAAGAAAAAAAAGAGATAGAAAATATTTTTCCCGTATTATTTATACTATGAGATTCTGATGTGTGTGTGTGTGTGTGTAAGCATATAATTCTTAAAAGCAGAAGGCAGGTTTGAAGACATTGAAGACACTTTGGATTTTTAAATTCTCTTTAATATCCATCCCGGGAAGGCATAATTATTTACAAGCAGAGACGTGGACAAGGCACGTGCGCCACAGTGCGGCACCGTGGTCAGGCTGACACGGTTCAGATGACACCTGATCTTGCACCCCCCCTTCTTCCATACCACACCAGAGGGAGGACGTTTGACCCCGTCGGATTTAGCGTGCACCAGACCCGCTTACACGTCGGTTCTTCGTTGGAATAGTGTCTTAAACCTGAAACCCTCTGGTTCCGCAGCCGAGACCTTACCAATAGGCCACCGCAACCCTCGTGAAATTATAAAACTTGAAATTAATATAATAAATGTTATGAAATAGGCGATGCTATCTCACTTTTTTGCAAAAAAATTAATTTTGAAAATTCTAAACTTGATAAATGTATTAAAATTTTCGCTGAATTTCTGTCTGAAATTATTAGATTGTTTTAACTCCGGTCAAGATATAAAGCTACGGCATATTTATCCAATACGGCATATTATCAAGCCAATTTACATCCCGAAATCAAATAAACCTTATTTAGAGCATGTAGTGTAATAAATCTCATAATTGTTATTCTAACTTTGATCGCATGACCACATTTTAAAATTACAACGTCTATTCCAAAATTATCATCATATAATTAAAAAAAATGTGAGCATTAATAAAACAAAACTAAACCAAATTAATAATCTTTCTTAATTATACAATATTTGAATATCTCTATTTAATTTGTCTTTTAAGTTCTATTTCAAAATTCTTCGACCATATTTCTAATCTTTCATAAGTATAAAATATCAGAAAGTTAGATAGTAAAACTTTTTAAAAAATGGGTGCAAAAAAAATTTATAATGTGAATTTTTACTATACCTCTCAAATTCGTAGATCTGTTGCTTGATTGTTAAGAGATTAATGGCGTAAGAGCCAAGTTATGACCATATTTCTCTTCAGTATATTGTAAAAATACTTATTATGACGGAAAACAGTTAAAAGTTCAAAAACGAATAATCACTCTTTATTCTACAAGAAAATAGGAACACACAGTTAACAAAAAACAGCCTAAGTGCACACAAATACAAAATTTGCAGAAATCAACACTCAAGAAGAACAACCAAACTTGCGATCAACGTTCCAAAGAGAGTTAGTTTATTTACATTAACGTCCCGTTTTAAAATAATACTAGGACTATTTTGAGACGGACCTCGTAATTTTAAACTGTGGTCAGATGATGAGGACGACACCTGAGCAGGCACTACCTCGCCACACCATATCAACGGATGACGTTTGGTCCCGACGGACGTAGTGTGCACCAGACTGTGTTTCTTCGGTGGAACGGGTCTCGAACTTGAAACCTACCGTTTCCGAAGCCTAGACCATACCAACAGTCCACCGCTGCCTCCTACAGAGAGAGGATTCGCACGATTTACTTGTACTTCTTCGTTCATAAATTTTCTCCAATTGAACAAGGATACAAGAAACTTTATTTTATAGGAAATCGTTGGAAAACAAAATATAAATACAAGGTGATCAAAATCCAAACACCCCTACTCTGAGCTCTCTATACAGCGAACTACTCAGTGTAAAGACTCGAAAGTTGGTGAATATACTATTCAAGACATTGGTAGACGGATTGCGTGGAAAAAAAAAACTAATTTCAGAAGCACCGATAGATGGCGCTGTACAAAAGAAAACATGCTAAAAATTACAAATAAATACTCAAAAAACGCATGCAGTATGGAAGTTTTCCTTTCTAGTTTCTATTGCTGTAATGAAAAAAAAGAAGATAAAAAAGTGAAGAAACTGAAATTGTCATTGTAACTGCAGTTTCTCACTGCCAACACAAAAAGTTGCATAAATCCTTGGTTTGCTGTTACTGTTCTAGGCATAAAAGAGATAAAGCTGGGAAAACGTCCTTCTTCTCAGTGACGGCTTCCAATTTTGCTTGTGAAGCTGTTTTATGAAAACAAAGGAATGTTGCAACTGCACTTCCAGAATGCAAAGGACCAGCAGGTACCAAAACATGCTCGAAAAGTTTGCTGTACCTCAAATGCAGCAGCGCCAATGTCTTGGTTCAATTTCCTTTCTGAAAGTTGAAGAGCCTCCACACATTGGACAATGTCTTCGGTGACATTTTACTAATGATAGAACAATTAGTCGTGCGTTGCCGGCAACCTATCCATCTCGTTCTACACATCTTAATCCCTGCAATTTTTGGCTTTGGGAATACTTAAAAAATCTTGTTTATCGAGGACATCTGGTAAACTTGGCAAATTTGAAAGGCGGTATCACTCTGCATGTGAGAAGCATCTCAACTGTCCAATTAGAATCAGCAGTTGAACAAATTTTATCTGATGCTTGAAGCTTATCTTTTATAACTTAATACAGGTTTTTAGAATAAGTTGTGAGTTTTGAATTCTTATATGAGCAAAATAGCGTAAACAAATAAGCAAATGCAGTTTGTAAATCGTTCTTCTAATGAATCTATTATTATAGATAGCTCGATTTTAAAATTTACTTTTAATAATTTTGAAATTTTACTGCATTCCCATTATGGTTTAACTTCACAAATAAGCAATGATAAAAATTATTTTAAATGAATCCATTATTAAATCAATATATATTGTTAAATCAAACTTTCAATAGGAAAGTTTTTCCCTTAGTTCAAGTTCAATAGCTTCTATTTCAAATTTTAGGTAAAATGAAAGATAATTAGGGAAATGCATTGTTTTTTTTTTAATTTTATGTCTTAATCAATGCAATCAAAAAACCCCTATCGCACCTTAACAATAAACAGAACATTGTAAAGATTCTGTGTTATATGTCTACCAAAATTAGAAATTTAAAAACTATTTTGTTAAGAAAGCCATCAAGAGCAAACTACATAAAGTATTTAATTGAGGATTTTAGCAATCCATAATCTCAGAGAACCAGCTGGTTGCCATAGGCATAATCATAAAATAGATTCTCTTAATTACTTGATAATTGAAGAATATTTGCGGAAAAACTTTTTGAATCACAAAAGTTGTCTATACAAGATGACAAACTACATTCAGATTTTTATTTTTACTTAATTATAATTTATTATAATTCTTAGCCCAGTAAGTTAATGTAGATATATACTCTTTTTGGCCCCTTTCAGATTGGTTTCATTGTAAATAAAATTTATAAATATTTTTTTTTCCTGTTTCACAAATTATTTTGATATTGATGGATACATTTTGTATCGATGCGACCGAAAGAATGGCATTTAACCTTTTAAAATGCCATTTTTTTCTCGTGATGGTGTATTAAAATAATTTTAGGATTGAGTTTGGCTTTAAAAAATTGATTCATTTAGCTTATTATGTAAAATTAATATGATTAATTAATTAATTTGGTTAATCAACAGTTAAAAAGCAAATCAAATACCATTTTGTGTAAGATAAGGAAATGAAACATTTAAGTTCCTGTATTATTCAAAAATTTGTCAGAATTTATGCCAACCTACATAATTTCATACAAAAATTGATGAATTTGGTGGGATATATATTGTCCATGGGCCTAAGAAAGGGTTAAAGTATATTTCCTTTTGGATTATATTATGAGAATAATTATTTTTCTAAAGTTTAAACTAAACTGCTAAATTAATATTTGGTTTATAATTGAAGAACTTATGCTTCCATTTATAGATATTTCGTTAGTTAATAAATGTAGTGACGAACGCCTGATGATGAGCGCCATCTGCTGGCCAACAGATGTTGATGCTTGTTAGACGGACTGCAGACGAGACGGGTCTGAACGAAATTCAAGACGTATGAGACGAGGCGGGTCTCTGAACGACAGACGCGACGTAGGTCTGGACGAGAGCTGTGAGACGATGAATGCAACTGACGAAGCGACGAGTATTGCCATGCCATGACTGCGATATTAACATGTGAATTAATCCTGCGACGTATTCGACGAAATCTGTTTAATATTCATTTCCTTTATATTAATGTAATTGGCCGTCATAAATGTAATTAAATGTGCGTGATTCTAAAATAGTAGTGATTCCTGAGTCCTACATAAATAAATAAAATCTTTTTGTCAAGTACATACTGGCTCTGTTGAGAAGATTGGTACAATTTTATATTTTTTGTTCCTACCAGAAGGGGCTTCTTACATTTGAGGATGTGAAACTTACATTATAATTGTTGGTTCTCGCTACTTTGGGGATACAGAGATAGTGCGGACCCGCTAACGATGACGGGACGTGCCTCCTACGGGAGGGGTTCTGGCATGGCCGATGATGGCCCTTAGGACTCAACCACAGTTCCCGTCTAATCTGTCGCGGTGCTCTGACAATTCTATATTTCAGTGAGTTTTCGGACAAGTCCGAAAAATTTATTATGATTACCATCTTTTTGTATTTTTCATTGAGTTATTGGTATAAATGAAATAGGCAGCATAACATTACTGATCGTATGTACATTAAGAAGTTCTTTTTAATTTCGCTACAAGGGTGGTATTTGTAAAATTATGAATATATATTTATATAAATAGTAGAATCGTGTCATTTCTTGAATTTATTATATAGGATTTGACATATTTTTATTAAGAAACAAATAAATTTTTCTTGTCGTAAAATTTGTGTTTAATGCCTTCAGCTTTTGAGCTGTGAATGTCATTTTTTTTTTTTTTTTTTTGTATTTCTTTAACTCCATTTTAGCCTTTTAAAATTTTTATTGCTGCTGAATCGTTTCATTTTCAAAATATATTATTGTTCGGAATACACTTAAAACGGACTTTATATTATATATAAACAATTATTCCTTTACAAAAATTATTCAAAAAATTTAATATATTTTGTTGCGATTTATAAATCATAACATAATAATATTAAATCTGTATTGTTATAAATAAAATTGAGTTTTAGTTTAAAATCAGGGTAGTAAGAAAAATGGTATTTTAAGATTTTTATGTTCTACAGGACAACCATTAAATTGCATATTACATTCGATTTAGTAATAAATCTGACGCAAACTATTAATTGAATTATTTCGCATGGTTTTTAATTTAGCCTAATAACAATGGCGCTGTAGCAAGTATTTTAAAATTTCTCCTTTTTTTTCGAAACAGGTAAATTGAAAAAGATGTACTCACTTTTCTTAATTTTCCAACAGAATTCTTAATTTTTCTGTAACTGAATATGAAATTTTAATAATTATTTAATTCTGCGCAACTCATATTATTTCAACATGTCTAAACATAAACATCAACTCATTATTGTATTCAAAAACACCTTCTACGCCTTTTCATTGAAATTCTTAGTCTCACACAGATAAAGGGTTAAAGAAACTATCCAATTAATTATAAGCTAAACAGAAATGCGAGACAAGTCTTCTTAATAATCAAAACAGAAGCTTTAAATTTAATTAAAGTCTTTAAACACGACAAAACCGTCTCAGAATTTTTTTTTAAAAAAAAGAGCATTAGAGAAAATGCCATTATTTTATTTTGAAATGTCATTCTGCAAAGAATCTTTTTATTCTTGTCAGAAAATTAATCCTAGGATGAGAACGTACGGGGAAAAATGGCGGATAATACAAGTGATCTATCCTCAGCGAAAAATTTTTAAGCTATTGTAGCAGTTTTCAAAAACTTTTAATTTAATTCAACGCAAAAGAATTCATTTTTCTTGACAAAGAACATGCGGAAAGGTGAGAAAATTGCAGCTCTCTCGAAAATTCTAGACTGGGAAAAAAATTTCTGTCAAATTGTACTTCTCTTATTTGCTAAAAGCTGGAATAGAAATAGAAATGTCGGTTCTATTTTAGTTCCATTTTTTATTATATACTCACTTCAGCAGTTCTAAGTATTAATCATTAATTGCTCTCATGAAGAGAAAAAAATATTTATAAAAGTCTCTTTGTTCTAAGAAATGCATTTAGTTAATCACATATCTGTTCTTTTAGTTACTGATTCGAAATTTAAGAATGTATTTTTAAAAATGGAGAGGTTTCTTCTAATTGAATGAAATTCTTTCTGCTTATGATTCTTTTAAAAATAATAAATTGAGAGCATGGTGGAAAGGAAAACGATATTTTACTCTTTAATCTTGCAAAAAATTTGTACACATTTAATTTCAGTTCCTAATTCTTTCTTTATAGAAGGTCAGAAGTTATAAGACACATGTAGTTTGGTAGATTTTTTTTTATTGTTGGTACTGAAATTTTTTAAGTCATTCTTCAAAAGGAAAATTTCGAAAATTTGAATTATAAATAAAGGTTATTTTCGCGTTAAAGTAAAATAAGTTTAAACTATTATAATGTTTTGATGTTTTAAGATCAGAGCTTCGAATTTACATTCAAATTTTTTAATATAAGATCCAAAAGTAGTCATTCTTAGGAACTCCTCTCTCAAATGAATATACAAGTTATTGCATTCATATGCACATACGTTTAGAGGTATTAAATATATTGATTAACCAAAATTAGTCATTTCAAACCGTTTTGGATCGAAATAAAAAATATTGCCGCCCAATAAGTAATGATTCCATACCATTAAACTGTATAAGTAAACATCTCCTTCACGAAGTAAAAAAATAATATAAATAATTTAATCGCAGATTTTTTATTAAATAAAAATCATCACATTCATCAAATCCATGAGAAGGCATTTCTTAACAGGCTGGCTATGTTTTAAACGCCTTTAATAAGTAGATATTTTTATTTTCAACTACAAACATAGATTTCTATATTGCACAATATATAAATGTATCGCGTCATATTATTTATGCAATTAGACATAAATTCAAAAAATAAAAATTCTATAGTTTATTTAAAGAAGATGCTGTAATTTTGAATTATGTAGTTAATTACATTTCAAATTATTTAAGATAATCCTTTGCTTTTTTTTTATTCTTCCAAACATTGGGCCTCATTAATAGAGTAATTGATACACAGTATGGCCTTTTCAAGATTATATTCTATCAGCAATGCACTCTTATAGTATGCGTAACACATAGATTTCACATTTAATCATTTAATCCCAGTATATTCAATGATCTTATATTTTCGATTACCAGCCCACGATGACCCGTTCGTTCAAAGAATGAAAAACATGAAAATAAAATTCGCCATTGTAGCAGCTACATATCATTGTATCCCAGAAATCACCTTCCTCTTTTGTAATAGGTAGTTGTGACAAACCTTATGAACCTTAAATGTGTACCATGCATTAGCTCTTACACCTTTTCAGAATGTCACACAGAACCAATTTCCTGTGATGTAGACCTCCCAAACAACCTTCTAATACTAATGAGAATCCTGGGACAAACGCCAAAATATACAAAATCACACCACCTCGCCGGGACGGTTTGGGGAGGTGTAGGGGGAAGATGTAGCAGTTGCATTACTCTATCTTCTCTTCTGGATAAACGGTGCCTGATTAGGTACGCATTCCATAATGCATTGCGATTGTAATTATCATGAGATCAGATGCGGTTCTGTTAATATGTATGCGCTTTAATGTCTTGTCTTGTCTTTCGTGTTTGTGTTTGTTTTGTGTGAAATGTGATCATTAAAGAAATGTTCCCGAAAACATGGGTCCTCTTGCTTCCCCTGCACGGATATCATTATGATCTTCATTCCACTACACCATGATAAAACAAAGAATTTTAATAAGAATAATCTATATAAATTTGACTTACAATGAAAATGTAATCGAAAAGAATTGAATTGGAATGCATAGAGAGCAATCAAAATGCGTTTCCTGGCACCTATTGAAACACAGTAGTTCATGTTCGTATAAAATATGATAAAAGTATGTTCCCCGGGAAATGTCAACATAGTTGTCTACTGCATGCCCGAAATATTTGTTAAATAACTCATTTCTCACTTGTACTGACAAATGATGACATTACGAATGCACTAATGGTGAATGTGAAATAAAAAGCGTTTTTTATGCTATAAGAAAATCGAAACAATCTCAATCATTCTTTATTATTAAAATATAATATATTTCGTATCAAAATAGGGCAAATGTACAAATGTAAATAATTTAATATATATAAATAATCTATATCTTAAAATATGTAAATCTACATCTACATCTTAAGATATATAAATAATCTATGTAGAATCTAAATCATTATTGTCAGATAATGTAACAATGTGAGCGAATATTTTAGATGTTGTCATTTTTTTTTAATTTATAAATAATTTTTGAATTCAAGCTATTTTTCTTTTCCTAACCTAGTATTTTTATTAACTTTGATTCTCTGCATAATATTTTTTTAAATAATGAATATTCTGACAAACGTAATAATAGAACATTTAATAAATTCACATTAATAATTAACATTTTTTTGTAATACTCAAGATGGCTGGTTTCAATAACTTGTCCTGTTAAAGCTGTTGTACAATATCACCTCAATGTTTTTCGATATTCTGAATGCTGGACATTATCATGAAAATATCGTAACAAGATGTTTTTTGTTTTTTTGCTGTAGGTAGTGTACAAAAATTTTTATTTAATCTATACTTATAATAAAGCTCAATGTGTGTGTGTGTGTGTGTGTGTGTGTGTGTGTGTGTGTGTGTGTTGGCGCTCTACAGGCCAGACCATTCAACCTACAGCTACCAAATTTGGCACGTGTATACCTTGGAGGCCGAGAATGTGCACCTGGGGGTTATTTTTTCGAATTTTTAATCAGAATTTTATTTATTTAAAAATTAAGTGAAATTTTGGCGTGTTTCTGCTATAACTTCCGAAAATATTACCGCACAAAAAAGATTTTTACATCAAGTTAAAGATCAAAAATTTATCTTTTAAATGATACTTCTGTTTTAATCTTAAAATTAAATTTCTGTTTTTAATGAATTTTTAAATAAATATTTTAACTCTATTTTTCAACAATTTCTTTCGTACAAAATAAAAATAAACGTTTCGCATTCATGGGAAAAAAATAGATTTTTTCAAAGTGTTGCCATCACATTGATTAAAGCTCCAACTAAAAATAAATTAAATCTTTTTGGAAATGAAATCTGCAAAAATATAATTTTCGGCACTTGTCTGTAGGAAATGAAACAAATATGAAATATTATTTTTTCTAAAAAATAATTTCAAGAAAAATTATTTTGTGATCTTTTACACTCTCTATATTATTAATCCAATAAATCAGTTTTATTGTAAGGCAATTTTTGTTTAATATGAACAGGATATCCATTCAAATCATGGCCACACAGCTAATTTGTAAACCTTTAGTAAGACACAGATCTGTTGCGACATAAATCGTAAATATTTTATTTAAAAGTAGCAAACGATTATTTTAATAATTATAAATTTTATTTTGTAAATAGTTGTGAAATTCAGATTGACAACAGTGATATTTTTGGAACTTTTAATTTGTTGTTCAAAAACGATGCTAGAATTTTGAATTAAAATAAGTTGATGTAAATTTGATACTATTATCTACAATGTAATAAAATTTAGTTTCATAATAAGTTTGTCTGCATTCTATTTTTGTTGACGCACGAACACAACAGATATACTAAAACGGTTTAAATAGAAAATGATTATATTTTATGTAAATTAATTCAATAAATGCTCTAATAAATAACGAATTTTTGATTTTACATAAAGCTTCTGCTGTGTAATTCACGATTAACAAAATTTTCTTGAAACACTAATATTTTAAATAAAAAGAGTTAATTTCCAATCAACTAAATCAATCACTTAAACTGACTGATTTATGAAAATTTGAATATCACTATTCAATAAAAAAAAGGATAATTTTAGATTTTCTATCGATCGTTTCAAAGAAAATACGCCAATCAGCGCGCAGGTTTTTCAAGATTAATTGGCCTAAGATTATGAAAATGTTGAATTTTTCTAAATTTTTAACATTCAAAACTTCATTAATAAAGTCTTCGTTGATCGTGGAAAATAGAAACATTCATTCATTTATTTAAAGTTTGGTGTGTCGAGAATATTTCTCAGAATATGATACCTTACTGCATGAAATTTAGGCTTCATAATTTGTGAAATATATTTATAGGCCGGAGCAAAATACTATTATTAATTTCATTTCAATCCTTTTGAAAGCAAAACTAAAAACTGAATTTTATGCTAAATCTGAGAAATTTTTGTTGAATTATTCTTTGAGATATTACATTACTTATCAAAAATATTTTGTAGTTCACATAAGACTTAGAAACCGAGATATTCTGTTTGAAATACTCATATTCAATAATAATAGTAATAAATAAATAGCAAAAAAGATGATAAATAAAATGAAACGCTTGGTTTTATTAAAAAATATCTTTACATTAATTGCAATTTCATCATTTTCACTTTAAATTAAAGTTGAAGTTTTACCGGAAATGACAACAAATTAGCAAAATATATAGAGTAAATTGAACGAAACGATCTAAACAACAGTATAAGTTTGGTATGACTATCAAAATTTGAAGATTGAAATTGTTTTGTTTGAGAATCTATTAAGAGACCAGTTACTTAAAATATTTAATTGAAAATTGTAGCGAGCGGTAATATTGGCGAACCGGCTGGTCGCCAAAGGCGGCTAGTTTTAAATAAAATGACTTAAAATTTACAAAACATTTTGACATAATCTAAATATACTTTAATCAAAAATGAGGCATTTTTAATCAACAAAATAATATATATAAAAGTAGAAAGATAAAAGAAAAATTATCATTAATAAAAAAGAATCATCAATGAGAATGCTTCACATACTATTTTTCTCTTCTTTTAAAACAAAACAATTAAAAATATTTTGAGAGTTATATTTATAAATGAAGCATAGCGCATACATTTGAAAACTAAAATCTAAAGTTAACTATTAAAGATTTCATTTACAAAATTTTAAGAAAGATTATTCTTTTAAAACATTCGTTTAAAATTATTTTTAGCATACTAATAATTTCTCCAATTAAAACGAACTCCGCTTCAAATAGCTTCAACAGCTTAATTGAAAGAACTCATTTTACAAGTTCATTAAAAGTTGAAGAAAGCAATGTATTAGATTCCACATTTATAAAAATATAATTTGCTTATTTAAATAAAATAAAGTGTTTAAATGATTATGTGGAAAAAAATTGATTCGCACTATTTCAATCTATCAAATTCTTATAAATGACGAAAAAATAATCGACTCGATACTTAAAAAGAATCTAGAAATTCTATTCAGATTTATTTTATACTCCTCATTATTATATCCATGGCATTCAAATGGAAAAGAACTCTCTTATTTTCCATGTAAATATTAGAAAAATATTTCTTTGATTGACTTATTTATTTTATTGTGAACACCAATAATGTTTTAAATCTGAATAAACTTATAGGACTATATCAAGACAATTCAACAAATTGTAGACAAAAATGGAAAAGAAAGATTTGTACACAATATTAAACTGTGTAAATAAATAAAACACAATGAGTAAATAACAGTTATGAAATTTTAATAAATAAGCTAATAATATTTATTGTCAAAAAATTATAATAATTCTATATTAATAATTTTTATAAACTTACTTGAATCTTAAAAAAATAGAATTTAATTGAGGCTCAGTAGGTTTTATATGAGAAACCTTTTATTGTTTTTAATTCAATATATTGAATAGAATTTAAGTGCCCACGTGAATTAAGAGCTTAAAAAAGGATATATTCATAATTACATAAAATATAAAGTACAGTCGTATTTAATTAATGAAAACAACTCAGGAATTTTTTTTTAATTGCTGCCGTCTGTAAGGGTAAATTTGAAATAAACAAAATAAATTGCGATTGTAAGTGATATTTCATCATTATGTTAATAGCAAGCAACAAAGAAAAATTCGAATTGACGAGGAATTAGCGAAGTTCTGCTACAATAATATGATTTAACGCACTTCTTTAAAAGCAGGCTTATTGCAGAAGTCATTAAATGTGAATATCTCAATATTCCTATTCAGCTTCAAGTAAATTCTTGAATGGAAACAAAAAAGTTTTAATATGCTATATTAATATAAATAATAATTCAAATTATTTGTTCAATAGGAATTTAGGAACTTCTGTAATGTGGAAACAATTGAATTCTCTGGTCTAAAATCTGTTAGCACCAGTCTACTTCCAAATCTTTCTTTCTTCCTTTCTTTTTTAAAGAGATTTTACCAGCGGAAAGGGGCCCAACTTTCCCAACAGTAAATGATTCCCATTACACATAAGAAAATATAGATTCTCATGATACGCGTGTATAACAAAAAGAAAAGGAAGGACTTACTGTGGAAAAGAATTGTTAGATCTTTCTGCATCTTTGCTGAATGCAAAATAGCAAGAAAATTAATGTTACACTTACAATTCTTATCTTCGAAAGGTCAGACGCAATAGTCACTCAGATTTGTATGGCTTTCAAAGCCGAAGAAAGTTGAAAGGCATGCTACCCCAGGAAAGGTGTGGTCCTTACAAGAAACAGTTAAAACATGTTCTTTTTCACACTTTCTCTCTCTTCTTCTCCTTCTTCCTCTTTTCTTCAGTTCACGGTTTGCTGTCTTGAAACTGATGACTACTAAAAACCATTAGGACCGCATACATCTGAAGCGAATTTAAAACCGTGAAGAAAACCAGATTGTTAATTTTCTAAAATTAATCCGATACCCAATTTTATTTTGAATAGGTTTGAGAGAGGTTTTTTTACAGATACGGACTTGTTTTTACATAGAATATTTTGGAACTCCGATAGGACGCGGGGCTCTATTAGGATCAACTGATTCAATAGGCACAAAATCAGGCTGTTAATAATATTTTTTTAAATAACATTTAGAACTTCTTATTTTTTTAATAGATTGGAAATTTCATCTTATATATATTAGGATGTCCCATAAGTTTCTTCCCTATTCTAATATGAAATGAATATACAATATTTATTGTTTAAGATATAAATTATTTTGTTATATAAGAACCCTTTTGCTCTATTGCCTTCTTCTATCTGTCAGGAAAACCTCATTATGCCTTCTTTTCAAAATTGTTATGTATTGGACAAGAAAAAATTCTCGAGGTGAGCCTTTTATTTCGCTGATGGATTTAAAGCGCTTATCGCGAAGAGAATTCTTTTAAGGACAAAAAGAAGAAATAATCAGATGGATCGAGATCTGAAGAGCATGCAGGATGCTGTAAAACATCCCAGTCAAACAGTAAGAACTTTTCTCTTACAACTAATGCAATATGTGGTCTCGCGTTGCCGTGTTGAAAAACAAAGCCTCGTCGGCTCATTAATTCTGGACGTTTTTTTATGCTATGGCAGCTTTCAATTTATCCATTTGATGACAGTATCTCTTAGAATTTATTGTTTAACCTTGAGGAAGGAACTTGTGAAAAATTACGCCTTTCCAATCCCAACAAATAGACAAATGAACTTTTTTGGGGGGCGTAGTCCCGGCTTTGCGACAGTTGAAGGCCTATTGTCCTTACACCAAGTGCGTTTTCTATACACATTTTCATATAAAATCCAAGTTTCGTCTCCAGTGACAAGCCTGTATAAAAACGGCTATGAAAGAAACTTTTAGGACACCCTAATATAATGTTTATAATCTGTTATAAACATTATACATATAGTATAGATACATATACATAACATTAGTACATTTTTTCCTAATGTTATATGTTTATAATCAGTATAAATCGAATAATTTTGTGTGTTGGGAAGAAATACATTTAGTTTCCTTGTTAAAACGAAAAAAGTAGTTTCTATTTCAATTTATATTTTTATTTTGTAATCATTGCTTCTTTCCTCAGCACCTTTGCAAAGAATTGATCCAACAAAATGTGAACCGTGTTCCTCAAAGAAATAGTTTTCGGGTTGTTAATTTCGATATTAATCCTGCCATTTTTTTGTATTTGATGAAAAACAATTAGAGTAGATCTTCATTTTTCACTATCACACTTAGTTCACACAGAAAACTTTTCAGCGTGTGCTTTAAAGAGTGATCTTTTATTTTTATTTATTTTTTCCTCTTCACAAAATCTATACGTGCTTCTTGTTGCAATTTGTATACAGTCCAGCTTGCTGGAAGGTAATAAAACTCCAGTCGTTATCTCCAAAAGGCTGCTTTGAAAGAGGGCATTTTCGAATAGAAATAGGAAACGGCTTTTCTCTTTCTCGAGTACGCACCCGAAAAGTGAAAGACCGCCCGATAAAGAGCCGGAAAGTTCATTAAAAAAGAAATAGAAAGGTTACCTTTCTAATTTCGTCTACAGTTGCATTCGTTTTACCTGCGATACCTATTTCAAAGAAAAAAATCTGCCTCTTTTTTGCAATAGATATTCACATTCAATACGATTTCTCTTTCTCTGCATTTCCCGTTTCTGCTCCTTCTGGATATTTTTCCTTATAGTTAATTTGGGCTCGTGTTTAAAAAGAGAAAGAAAGAGAAAGCTCGTTCTGATAAGTCTCCCATTTTTCCCTTCACAGTTAGATTATTTTTTCTCTATATATTTTTGTGTTATTATTCCGTTTTGGGTGCTTCTTATCGAGTGTAAAAAATAGAATGATCATATGTTTTTTTTTCTTTCATATAATATTTATCGTTAAAGAACACATACATTTTTTTTCGTGCTCTTAAAAACTTATTTGAGCAAATAAAAATGCACATCATTACAGATTTTTTTTTCCTCAATATCAAATGCATTTTTTGTGTAAAAAACAATAAGATAGTCCTAATTAAAATTAACTTGGAAAATAATGTTTTGTGTTTTGTAGTATTTCTCCTCCGTAGCTGCATCTAATTATGGAATAAAATTCAGAAAGGAAAAGAACCGCGAAATTAGTATTTCTCTAGAACACGGCTTTCGTAAATAATTATTTAAAACTTAACACTTTAATTAGAGAGAATGTTTTCCAGACAATGTAAGTTTAGATATGTTTTTAATTAATTATAAATGTATTATTTTGCAAGATCCTAACACAAAACAAAATAGAGTTTAACGAATAGAGAACTTAACAAAGAAGTATAAATTATACAGATCTGCAATCCACAATTTTTTTTTGTCTATTTCTTACAGATATTTACATGATGAAAATGAAAAAAAGGAGCGAAAAATTACATCTTTTTTTTTTCTTTGCAAAAATAAAATTTTAGGCATTTTTGTTTTTTGATTATACACACAGTAAAACAAAGTTTAATGAATACAGAATTTGACAAAGAGATGTAATTAATACATATCTGCAATCTGGATATTTTTTTTGTCTATTTCTTACAGATATTCACCTGATGAAAGTGAATAAAGGGAGTAAAAAATTACATCACATATTTTTTATTTCTTTCTTTGCAAAAATAAAATTTTAGGCGTTATTTTATTATTACAGATATTCGCATGATGAAAGTGAATAAACTGCATAAAAAAATTACATCACATCCTTTTTTTCTTTGCAAATATAAAATTTACATTTTTTTATGATGAAAAATGCTGAATTTGATGAATGAGGAATTTTTCCATTGGCAAGTTTGTTTAAAATTTTCACTTTCTTTTTTTGAAATAAATTTTATATCCGGTAGAAAATAATATGTCATTATTCCGAAAATTATTGAAAAAATGAGAAGTTATTTTTTCCGCTTCTTATTCATATATAACAGACTTGTTTATAAAAATAAAACACCATTAAATTATTTGATATTGTTTCTACAATATCTATTATTAGTGTTGAAGTCTGATTTCCTCACTAAGGATGAAAATCATGAAATAGTTTCACTGTCATTTGCACGTTAAAATAGATCATTTATATGCAAATGGGTTGCAGAATGACTTCATTGAAATTCCGAAACACTCAAACGGGAGATATAAGCTTTAAAGAACTATAAAACTTTGTCATAGAGCATGATATCAGAAATATTGTTCAATCAGAGAAAAATCATCAAAATATGTATGCAGTTTGTGACTCAAGAATGGCAAAAAATATATTAATAAAAGTATTTGACATATGATAAAAGTATTTTTTAAAAAAGTATTTGACAACATGATTACAGATTACCAGAAAGAAAATGAAGTAAAATCATCACAGAATTTCCCATGAGCGGCATCACATTTACTTTTACAGCTAAGGAGAATTGACTGTTGGATGTGCTCAAAGATACTAGGGGTGATGGTGGTGGTGTCCAATATTCGTGATATAAAATCCTGTTGTGCCTCCTCAAGTATCTCATAAAGAGAGAATTAAAGTCAAAAGAATCCATTCAAGTGAGACGTCCAAAGGATCCAAAGAAGTCAGCAACAGTGTGGTACCCATATAGCTTCGACTCGCTCACTCCATTTCTCAAAAGGATGAAGTGGATAGCGATGCCAAAATGTACTGATGTATCTTCACGCATAATTTATATATTCTGTTGAAATATGATCAGCACACCCTCCATAATTATTTCCATTGATTAAATATGGCTTCCAATATCATCTTTATGACAATTTTGGTTACTCTTGATCCTTACTGTGACCTCGTGGTACTCGGCTTCAGAACTGAACGGCCTAAGGTTCAACGCTCGATTCCATCCAAGAACCATTGAGTTAACAGGTATGGTGGCAAAACGTCTCCCTCGCTGGTATGGTGTGGAAGTTTGGAGATGGAGTGTGAGCTCTGGTGTCGTCCTCGTCATCTGACAGTAGTTAAAAATTATGAAGTACGTCCTAAAATAGAATTAGTGTTGCTTTAAAATGGGAAGTTAGTATAATTAAACTCAATCCTTATTACAATATCCTGAGTTTGTAGACATTTTTTGGAAATTGTTTAAATAACTGCGTTTTCGTTTTATTTGATATGGAATGAAAATTTTAAAAGTAGGCAATACTTTAACGATAGAGTCTCAATGAACTAAGAGTCTTGGAGTTTGACTAACATTACAAACGGAAGTTGTGGCAAAATGCAGCTCTAATGAGAAAATGCTGGGAAAAGGAATTATAATCCTGGAAAAAATACGCGGCGAAATAGGAATTACGTATGGGATTCCTTTACTGACAAAAAATATTGAAAATGCTGTTCATAAAAAGTAAAGTAAAAAAGTAAGAAAACGCGATATTGAATCATTTGGGAACGAAATGAATGAGTGTATTAGATCTGTGAACTAAATTTAATAATGAGGTAAAGTGATAAATGGTGAACAGTTATAAATGAAGAAACAAACATTCCGTTCTTGGCAAAATATTCTGAGTGAAAATCCGCAAAAACATTCCTTTGTGAAATAAATAATTAGTGAAATAGTCTTATGAAATTTTAACAAAAAGGAAAGCAAACGATCAAAAATTCAGTTTTTAGAAGGTAACGGAACCTACTCAATAACGGAAAAACCATTAGTTGGGGAGTTAAAATATTAGGCATTAATTATAAAAGAAACTAATAATATAATGATTATTTTAATATCACATATTATAATAAAATAGTGATTTTGATTGGCATCCTTCTTGAGAAACAAAAGAGCATAATTCTGATAACATCTTCTTTATTCATCATCAAATCGGCGAAATCCTTATCGCTACTCTTATACAATGTGTAAAAGCCTTCTTACTTTTTCAAAAATAATAAAATATATCAGAACTTAAAATGTATCAAAGAAAAAATTTTCTTTTTAATGAGCACATTGGAACGACGTTTGATATTTGTAAAATTAATAAAGAAACTTATTATAAACAATGAAAAAAGCATAATAAGTAGTTTCTATTGAATAATTCAAAAGGCGTTATTTAGAATTTTCTTAAAAGGTAACCAAAGAAATTGCAAAACATACTTTTAAAAAAAAATGCTACTTTTTATAAAAAGAAAACTTACAGAAACTAACAAAGATTTCTTGTTTATTAAAGGTAAGTAACTTGACTCCTGGGCTATTTTTAAAATGCAAAATGGATGATATTTACTGAAACACAATAAAAAAAAATCTTTTATATTCCCCTGACACACTTCAATAACTCAGATGAAAAAGCAAGATGACAGAAAATTAAATTTTAAAAAGTTAACATAAGCTTTTCACTTAGACAAGATCGAAGAGACGTGTACCAGAGTTAAGTAAGAAGTTCCTATGATCCCTTAAGTCATTAATAATTTTATTTCGGCACAAGATGAATTTTTAAATATTTTCATCTTGAGAGAAGAATGGACTTTCTTCAAAAAAAAATCAAACTGCTTTCATGACATTCATTTTTTTTATTGCTGTCAATAATTTTGTGGTTTGAAAAATAGATCAGTAACTTAAAAACCAATTAGACACAACACCCCAAATAAAACTAATTTGATTAGTTTTATAAAGGATTTTCATTAAAATGTACAGAAAATAATACGGTCATGTAATAAAATTAATAACTTATTTTAACTATTTGATACAAACAAAAAATATACGTTATTTAATGAAATTGCGGAATATTTACTTTCTTGTTTACTAAATGTGGGGAAAATATTGCCAAAAAAAATTCAAACTCGAAGCTTTGACAAATTTCCACGTTTCGTACCTCTCGAGAAACAATTTTTTGGTAAATATCCATCTGTCCTGTATATCTATGTTAAAGATACTCAAAATCGTTTGAGCTAGATGGATAAAATTTGGTATATTGTCTTTACACCAAATTTACATATTTCTATTAAGTTTTGAGCAAAATCTATCCAGAGGAAGTCTGTCTGTCCGGTTATTCGAATAAAAGTTAGCACGAAACTAAGAGAGGTAGATAAACAAAATTCGGAACACAGATTTAACATATATAATCTAGACACCAACCAAATGTTGAGCCAAATCTAAAAAGAGATTGATCGTCCTTCTGTCTATACATTCATAAACATGTAAACACGATAACTCAAAAACGTAATGACTTAAATAAATGAAATTTGAAACTACAATCGTAGTCATACAAAATTGTATGACTACGAAAAAAAATTTGATAATTTATAATTAATTTCTATGAAAATATACAAATGGTAACATTACAAAAGATTAATTATTTTTTTTCACATTTAATTGTGATGCCTATGGCTATAAACTTAATTTAAGGTTATGTTTTAAAAGAGTGCATATAAAATTCTTCGAGATACCTGAAAATATCCTTCGTTAAAGTTTTCTTAACATTCTGTCCGCGTGTTAAAAACTTTTTTTTTTACATCGAGCAGAAAATTTTAAAGATTATAGAATATACTAAATTTTTAAACTTCATAAAGTTAGTTAAAAATCAAGTTAACAGGAATAAAGGGTGATTAAGTTTCAAATGATGTAAGGTTTAAAAAAATAATGTTTTGTATCCTAGCTATGTGAAAACTAGGTGTGTGTGTGTGTGTGTGTGGGTGTGTGTGTGTGTGTGTGTGTGTGTGTGTGTGTGTGTGTGTGTGTGTGTGTGTGTGTGTGTGTGTGTGTGTGTGTGTGTGTGTGTGCGCGCGTGTGTGTGTGTGTGTGTGTGTTTAATTAGACTCAAAAGTTATGTTAAGAGGCTATTCAAATGAATATTTTTGCAGTTATTATAAAAAAGCCTTTTGCGATTTCAAAATACTTTTTTTTATTTTAATACTTACTACGCTCTTAACCTTTGCCATTTTCATTCCTTAATAAATGTTGAAACCAAAAATTGTCATTTCAGAAAATTCTTAGTATAGAGTATCCCTGAAAAAATATTAGAATGATATAAAAATTTAAGTGAATCAAAAGATTTTGGTTTCCAGCTTTGGTTTCTATTGTATTTTACAGTAGATTTATCGGTCTTGGTTAACCTAACATTTTGAAAATTGTATGGTCTCTAATTTAAAGGAACAAAGATCTAGATGGAAGTTTTGCGGGGAGAATGTACTCTTCGTTTCTGCTGAGCCATAAATTGTTTACATAATTATAGACATGCTTGAGTGAAAAAAAAGTGCTGTTTCTTAGTTCTCCAATTATCTCAGGCAGCAATTAAAAAAAAACGGTTACCTTTTGAAGGATCACGGTTGTTCTTGTCTCGCGATGTAGAATGATGCGTCTCTTATCACTCTTTCTATGCACAAATTATGACTCCAGCGATAAAATAAACCGAAGTTAAAATGTTAAAATTTCAATTTTTTCTTCTCCTCGGTCAAGCGCAAAAGATACATTTGAATGTATAAATGAAACATGTATACAATTCTAAAATAAGCCCTTTTTATGCCAGAAAGTTAACAATTTTGGGAAATCTGAAAGAAAGTCAGATAAAAGAAGATAGAAAAATCACAAATGGTCGAAAATTTAATAAAAAATTCATCAAAAATCACATTCTATACTAAATATTTTTGCCTGTTATATACACTTCATCTATGTTCTAATTCTTCCTATTTTCAATCAATCATTCTAAATTGCAAGTTTCGCCCTTATATTTTATAATCCTTCTCATTCTTTTTAGTACAGTTTTGAAATTAAGTAAAAAGTATTGTGCTGCCATCTAGTAATCAAATGGAAATTTAACTGCAAATCGGTCAACATTTGAGCTTTCTCCAGAAAAATATTATTGTTTTATTTATTAATTCAAATGAACAAAGTAACTCATAAGAAGTTCAAATAAAAAGACTGCCGCTTTATATCTTTTCTCCCGCTTTCACACTTTTATTTCTGGCCTAGTTTTGTCTCTACATAGATTATATGACATATATACATATAAAATCTCAAACTTTAAAAAGGAAAATAGGCTCCAGCTACGTTAGAAGCTATGAATAAAATTTTAAAAATGAAAATATTTAATAAAAACTTTTTCAGTATCTAAATATTTTGTTTAGGAAAAATATTTTAATGGTTATAAATATGTGGCATAGTATTAAATGAGCATGGGGGGTGTAATAAATATGCAATGTTATGGTGTTAATTGGGCATGGGAGAATAAATAAATGTACCTGACCTTGTTTGGAAGGACGGAGAGTGAAAAATAAATATTATTCCTCTTATACCAGATTTTAAGATCCAAAATAATGAGAAGGCAAAAAAATGATATGCCAAAAGTGCCATTTATATTTACTGAGCTACTGATGAAGACTGGGTGTGAAGGTAAAGGAATAATGTTAGACTAGAAATGACATACACTCTCTCCATGTCAATGGAACTAAGTCTCCAGAACTGAAAACTCATTTTATCAAAAATTCAACATTTAAACTGTTTCTTGTCAGAGCATCAAGAATTTATAAATGCAATGTTTAGTTATTATTAATTCATCCATTTATAGTCTACAAACCAGAAATCCCCCTGTTAGAATGGTCTCAATTTAGTTGACTTATTGGCACATCTATCATATTAAAATCTATTATGAAAACACCATTCATAAATATCTATCTTTGAATAATTGAGAATGCAGTTTTCAACGAAATGTTAATAAATATTTTAATTTAGTTTAATATCCATTAATATTTTGTTAAACGTTGCTGGTCAAGGTTTTTCAAATATTGTCACATATTCTTTGAGTTTTAGAATCAGTTTCAATACGAATTTTTTATCATTGTTTTTTATTTCCCCTCATTCGTGCCCAGTTTTTATGTGCCTGAAAACGCACTTTTTTACAGATTAATGCGGGGGACAATAAATGACGATTATAAAATAAATTGTAGAACAATAAAACAAAACGAATAATCATTTAATGCACTCATTTTATCTACAAATCAAATATAACTTAATGTGTAAAACAAAACATAGATGGCGACACTAAAGAATCATTTCATTGGCTGAAATCTGAAATGGAAAGATGGTTTAATGCTGATAATAATTAATAATAAGCTTTAGCATGTTATATTGTTTATTATTTTTATATTTTTCTAATTAAAATTTCAATAAATGTATTCAAAGCAATAAATGAATAAAATAAAAAATGCGGTGGGGTTTCTTTTACTAGAAATCTTACTATTATTTTACTTATGCGTCTATTCACACATTTTTTTTTTAATTCAATATTTAAAAATAAAAAACGAAACATAGTCTCGCCTTACATCAAATAAACTATTTCGTGCACAAAAATGCACTTAATTTCTTTGTAATCAGCTTTAGTATAAATTCAGTAACTAAAGCAATGAAAAGTATTTTAATAAAATATACTTAAAAATGTTTTTAAAAATTTAGTAATCGTAAGAAAAAAAAATATACGAAAAAAATTCTTATTATTGAAAAGCCTTTTATTCATTGATTTATAAGTAGTGTAAAACTAGTTTTTGTAAGATTAAATGTTTGAAATTTTGAAGGAAAAACGTAAAACATTTTGATCTCTTTTAAATTAAAAATGTGATGAAAATTTCCAAAATCTTTTCTATTTGTAAAAAATTAACCTTAAGTCTATTTATATAATTCTAGATCCAAAAATGTTCTATGGAGTGTTTTCACTATGAAGGGCGTTTGGTGAAATTTGCAGACACGCCCATTTAGAATCCAATGCCATTTAATCTGCTTCAGAAATAAAACCCAAAAACGAAGTTTGATACAATGACTATCGCACTGAACACATCTAATACAGTGGAACTTCAAAAATCCGAATCGAATGGAGGATTCCCGAAGAATGCGATTTATACACAAAATTCAGTAAAATGTGCTTAGTATCCAAAATGTATCAACTATGGGTGTTCCATGAAAGAATATAAAAAGATCTGACTTTGATTGTTACAGTACAATAGTAATTTGGACAAAAAAAAATGTGGGTTATAATATTAAATAAAAGTCATTCAAGGTTTCTGTGACAACAATCACAAAATTCATTTCTGTGCAATAATTTCTTCGAAAATGTCGCGGAAGGCATCGAAATTCAGTATAAGTTTAAATTAATAAACATTTGAATTAAAATAACAGAAAAAAAAACATTCTAAAGTGTACAGTATCATCTTCCAAGTTATAGATGTGTCAAATTTGAAGTACACGAGCACATATCACACACACACATTCGCCATTATTATTAGTAGAAATTATATAAAATTGATCTCTTTTTTTGTTATGTGAAATATTGCAAATTACAGAGCGTGCGTATTAAAAAAAGTATATTTAGGAAACAAAGATGGAAGTTCGGAATCTGATTGAAATTAATTTTTTTTTGTTCTTGTGCAATAGCATTTCTACTGATGTTGTCGTGTCCAAGGAAATGCAAAAAGTGAGAAAAGAAAATCTCAGGTACTGTCTAAGGTCCGGAGAACCACTGCCAGCAGCTTACTTCAGGACTGTAAAGGATCTCCCGAAGTGGATCCATCAGTGATAACCAGCTAAGATATCTGCGGTAATAGATGGGCACACGAAGATGTGTCTCGATATGAACTGAGTTTCCGGGCAATTCTTGCCGTAAGTATAGGTTCTTGCCCCATCAGGAAGGATCTTCATTAGTAATTGTGCTTATAATGATTTGTTCTTAATCCAGCCAGTGGGGTCGTTACATTTCTAGGGAAATCAGTGATTAAAGGCTTCTTAGAGGGCTGATTTATAAGTCTACATCTGGCCACAGCGTTCGCATTTGCAAGTGTGATGGTGGAACTAGGCTGGACAACTTTTCGTGCCTCTTTGGCGAAAGCATTCGCACTCATTACCCTCGATGTTTAAGTGTGCGGGTATGCACTGCAGGACACAAGATTTCCTCTTGCAATGCAGTTGATAGAGTAAGTCATTTATAGCAGATGTGGTGTTTGTGTCTCCATTTCCGATGGCCTCTAAGGCCGATTTAGAGTCTGTGAAGACAACCAGTCCCTCAGCAAGGTCCATAGCTTGAGAAGTAAGTCAGGAAAAAAGATAGGGTTTCTTTGATTGCCAAAAGTTCGCAACATTTCTACTCGATATGAAATAAGAAATGGGGTTTAAAAGGAAAACATAGAAAAAAACGATACAATTCCTTATTTGGAATGAACATCACGCACCAGAAATATGAGTTTGAAAATTAGCCAGCATTGCATTAAACATGGTCATCTTTTGCTACTTGATGTTTCTTTTAACATTGATAAATTTAAGCGGTTGAAAAGTTTCATGAAACAAAGAAATTAGGTTCAATTTCATCATAATAATAAAAACATTGTTGCAATTAAAATATTTTTTTAAACACTTGTTGAAATGAGAGAAAAATTATTAAGCTAAGTTTTAAAAATTTATTGAAATGAGCTCTTAGAAATTTTTGAGAAATGAAGTTGATTCTCGTTAAAACGACAATCTCTTAAGTTTTAATATAATATAATAATAAATTTATAAGATAATATTTTCAGAAGATATATCTGAAAGATATAAAAAAATTGCTTCATTTTTAGTTACGATATTTTAATTAACTTTCAGACCTATAAACGCTTACAGAAATGTTTATCTTGTCTCGAAGAGCTGTAGAAAATAAATATAAGGACACTTATAACAATGTATTGAAAAGCAGAAAATAATATTTTTCAAAAATCTGGAGGGCATTACAAAAACCGTAGAAGAAGAATCGCTGAAGACAATTCATACGTAAATTAATCCAAAAGTACAATATCATAAGAATAAATATTCATTGAGAATTTATTATGAATGTTTTTAAGATTCCTATTTATTTAGATGTTTCTATCAACACAACATACTTCAACAGTTTCTTCAACATTTTCGTGAAGATATCCTTTTCTATTTTCAGTAAAAACTGTATTCAGTAGTTCAGTAGTGCTCGCTAAATCCGTCGGACCAAACATCAACCCACTGTTATGGTGTTGGAAATTTTGGATGCTGGCTCAGGTATCATCCTCTTCCTCTGACCGTAGTTCAAAATTACGAGGTCCGTACCAAAATAGCCCTACTGTTGCTTTAAAACGGGAGGTTAATATAAGTAAACTAAACTGAACTCAATGATTCAGTATTTTCTGTAAATTAAATTATTTTTTTATATTCAAAAATTTATTTTCATTTACTATTAGGATTAAATTCCGACTAAGATAACTAATTCCAATTTGAAAAGAGAATCGTGAAAGAAAGAAGAAACTCAGAATAGAGCTTCTTCTAAACCCGAGAATACCACATCCAAACAAAACGTATTTTGTGTCATTGTCTAGGACTCTTTCAAAGCAAATTTCATCCGCTTTCAAGTAACGGATCATTCTCATCTTTATTTTAGTTCGAAACGCTTCTTTAAATCTGTACGCTTCCACTAGCATCCTCCCTGCCACCCACAAAAAAGTCACGAGTCCCCAAAAAGAGTTAACAAAACGTAGAATGTCTAAACATAAAGCTCCATAGCTCATCTTTCCGAGATTTCTTACTGCCAGCTTGCTCAAAAACGCAATGCAACCACAGAAATTCGTAGTTGAAATAAAAAATGAAGGCAAAGAGAATATTTTCTGGATTAAGAATGCAGCTTCTTCGATTCTAGCTTCTAGCTTCAATATATCAGCTTGTTTTTACAATGTGAACTCCTCAGATGGTCAACCTTCAACAGCACCTGTAAGACGACTCATTAACTTGCAGACACACAGGCAAAGAAGTGAACAAATAAAAATAATTAAGTTGGCCCAGGTTGGATGCACGAAAAACCACAGCAAACATCTAAGACATGAAAGTATAAAATCTACATAAGGATTTAATTTTATGCCGTACATGAAATTTGCACTCATATCATTGGTAATAATCCTGTGCGAAATTACTGCCAGGAACAAAACAGGCATGAAGCAGCAGATTAGAAATAGCAAGAATTTCTGCGATTTTGAGAGAGAAAATGGGCAATTATTGTAAGTAATTGTCAGCAATTTTGTCAGGTATCTTCTTTTGTGCTTCAGTACAATCCACATAAGAGAGCCCAGAATGAAACTGCTTCGATAAAATACGTTTACTCTAAAACGTTTCTTGTCATTCCACATAAATATTAATATTGATAAAATGTTTTCCACGTTCGCCAATAAAAAGCCTACTAAAAATAGGTAAAATATGATTCGCTTACGCAAACTTTTTCCTGTATTTTCTAAAAGATCGAACTAATAGAGAAGATGTGAAATAAAATTCTTGCTGTTATTTTTTTCAAGATTTCATTGGGTATTCAGTTCTACGGATTGGGAAATAGCCATGATATAACCATGTCTGATGCATAAACAGATGTCGTGAAAATTGATAAATTCAAGCTTCCTTTATAATGAATATTCACCTTACGAATCGATCTGCTGCCTGTTAAATAAACAGCCATGAGACAAGAGTCCTTAGATTCGTAAAGAGTAGAAGTTTGAATAGTTGATTGTCGGTTCAAAAATCATTATTATCATCTAACTTCGATTCAGAGCAAAAATGTTTGATCCAAAAAAAAAAGAAATCTATTGAATATCTATTATCTTCAAGTGAACTGAACAAAGATTTATCTTCTTCAATTTACGTAGATGTCTTCACTTGATTTCTGATTATCGAAAATCGTTTTCAAATTGCGAGTCATTTTTCTTTCCTGCAAAAGGATTTGATATATTATTTTTCTGTCTAACACCTTTTTCAAAATAAAAGGCATTAATTTTACAAATTGGCATGAAATAACATAATTATTCTTTTGACTTATCTTAATTCCCTTTTACAATTGAGATCAATGTTTTCTTTGTCATTCCAATGATTTATGATTCAGATGATAGATGTGTCTAGAGTACTTTTTCCATCTTAATAATATTAAATATCGTAATAATAAATTTAATTTCAAAATGATATTAAAAAGAACAATATTTTCCATGCTGCGAATGAAATAATTTATCTAATGTCATATGAATCGATTATCAGATAATAATATATTAGGAAAAAATAAAAAATAGGAAATCAATTAAGATTTAATTTAAATTAAGCGATATTATTACTAATCACTCTCTCTTTCTCTCTCCATATATAGTGGCGTTACTTTTAAATACAGAAAATTTACAATAAACCACTTTCTAAATATACATATATACTATGAGATGCACGGACAGAGCGACTACTTTCAACTGTTGTTCACAGTCAGGTGGACGAAATAATGCCTTAAACTATTTGCCAAATAAGAAGATTAATAAAAATTGCAAATTCTTAGAATTTTAAAATTTTAAAACTGCAAGGCGTGTTTACATCTATATATTTAAAAAATAAGGTGTCCTAGCACCAACGACTGGCCCGATTTCATCAGTTTTTCATTCTTGTTCAATATATCTTCAATGGTTGCTTGCATTCCATAACCCTCAATGCTATTGAAAGAAGCAGAAAAAGCGCATCATTTTTATATATTCTCTAAAGGGAAAACACTTCGACCGACTTCACAAACCATAGCTTTTGACCCTATTTCGAAGTTTTTTGTTTGATATGAATGTTGATGATTCCCTAAATAGGTCATCAATACTTATCTATCAACTTTCTCTCAAATACAATAAATATTGCAGTTTTAAAGAGCTTCCGCTTTCAAAAACAGGACCAATTTTCGTAGCGAATTAATTTTACCATTTTGAAAAATAGCAGAATATTCGATCATTATTATATAAATATAATTTCAAATAATTTTTTGTTGTGATAAGATGTAATTCCTCGAATTAAATTTAGAGGCCTAAATTAATATTTTTAATATTAGACGTCGTCGGCGACAATATGTAATAAAGGAGTATTCCCTGAAATTTATTTTTAAATCGATATCTCTTCAAAATGGAAATGGAAAAGGGCAAATTTTCCTTAATGACCCATTTGGGAGTTACAGGCTTTCGTACGAAATAAAAATTTGCAAAATCAGTACACTAAATATTTTGTTTAAAATAAATGGGGAACTTTATTGCGATTTTTCTGTAGGATACTTGCAATGATAAAAACTGTTGAAATTGACACATTGATTGTGGCTGGGGAACTGGTTCTTTTCCTATTATTTTAATTATGCAGATAGTTAGTGAACATCTAGTCGCTGAAAGTGGCTTTATTAAATTGACTGTTAAATAAATTAAAGAATAATTTTTAACTTATTTCTAATATATTGGAATATTTATTGTTGTCAATATCAACAGAATATTAATCTTTAATAAATTATTATTACATTCCACTTAACAGTTCCAATAAAATATTTTTAATTTATTTTTATTTGAAGGTAATTATTAAAATGTATTCTATTATCTTTTATTAACCAGTAAACAGATCATTAACGTATAATTATGATAATTTTTTTAAGAATCCTATAAATTAAATCAATTTTTCCATGGCATACATATTAAAAAACAATTTAATAAACGTGTGCATTTTTTTACAAAATTTCTAACGTAAAAAATTTGCACTAAAATAAATCATTACAAACCTAGTTATATGTTAAAATATGGAATTAAATTTATCACTGGCTGAATGGAGTGCCCCATAGCAGAACTGACGATCTAGAGCCACAAAATGAATAGATCCAACTCTGCATTTACAACTTTTTTTTTTTTTTTGTTTTTCAAGAAACTGCATGGAGTTTGTCCCCATAATAATTGAATTGTTTAGATATGAACTATGCTAAACACTTCAATAGTAGCGTGAACTATTTTTTCGTCTAAATAATTTCAGATATAGAAAATCACAGTTCCATAATGAACGTTTTAAAAGCATTTAGGGATGATCGAAAATCCGGTTCAGTGATAACTTTGAATTTTATTCTAAAAAAATTCGATAACTTAATTAAAAGGCTTAAAATGTATTTCGATTTTCTATTACCAGCTCGATTTCATTTTAAATTAAATTTTCATTCAAAACTAGAACAAAAAGATTGGTTTGTGCTGCCATCTATTAGTTAATCTGAAACTTAAAAAATTATGTATCCTGCAAAGAATATCTGAATTCTTCTATCTGATATCATCACTAACAAAAATCTTTTTCCTCCCCATAGAATAAAAATTAAGGAAACATGGAGGGAAATATAATTAAATTGCAATTATTGAATAATATTTAACACATTATTTTGTCTTCATTTGCATCAAAATTTACAAAAAAAATAATAAAAAAATAGAATTTAAATTTAAAATAATGCATTAAAATAATTAATAAAAATATAAAAAATTTAAATAAAATAATTTTTAACAAAAATTTAATAAAAATAAAAAAAAGAAAATGACTTTCTAAAAAATAATACAACGAAATTAAATCTTATGACGAAGAGCAATGAAAGTGACATTTATGACAAAAATTAAAATTTGTCATTGTAATCATTGTTATTAAATTGTATCGAGAAAAATTGTACTTTGAAAACCTTTTTATTATATACTAGCAAAATTCTCATAGTATTGCCCATGACAAATATAACCGAAATCAAAATTAGAATAATATGAAATAAAACTATAAAAACAAAGTAAAGAAAAAATTAAGATTTAATATGTTTGTTTGGGTTTTTTTTTTTTTTTTCGTAATATAGGTTTCGATTGGTGATATTTTGGCGATAAAATTGATTGTACACAATAAAATACAAGAAATAAGTAACTGAAAATGCAGTCGCTCTAATAAAGCGAAAGAGGGAGAGAAATAATGAAATTAGAAACATGCTATTAAAATTTAAATTGCATAAAAATGACTAATGGATCAGCCTTTCCTTAATAGCTCCAATCCAACAATCCTCCCCTAATCATCATGTTGGGATCAGTAAGTCTTTAGGGATCATTACCTAACCCCAACTCTTTCTACTTTTTCCTCATACAGTCAAGTATACGTTTTTGTTAGTAATAGCAGTTCAGTTATGTTAACGCCCCATTTTGAAGCAACACTGGGGCTATTTTGAGACGGACTTCGTAATTCTGAACCACGGTCAGATGACGAGGACGACTCCTGAGCTGGCATACCTCCCTCTGTCCAAATTTTCACACCACACTAGCGGGAGGACATTAGTAATAGCAAATAAGTACATTAATTACTAAAAAACAAATTTAAATAATTTAAAATTGTATAAACCGTTATCATTAAATTTTCATCAATTATTAAAAACTAAATAGAGCATTTTTTTAAATTTTCTGATTGCACACAGTTGGTGCGAATGTTAAAAAGAAATTTGGGAGCTAAAAATAAAATTCTTAGTTGCTTGAAAATCAAAATTATTGACATCAATCAGAAATAAGTCATGTAAAAGTTTTAAGTATACAAAATTGACGATTCCTGTATCTATAAAGACAACAGTCATAGAGACAAAAAGTGTATGTCATCAGAAATCCCACATAACTAACCTCATCTAAAAACAGCATCAAACAATCTTTTTTTTATTTTTTATTTATTTATTTATTTATTTATTTGAAAATTTTGTCCCAGTGCTTTATTAATAGTCAGTCTACATCTTTATCCATTGTCAAACAAATTGAAAACGATTTTCATTCGAGTTTGAATAATATATAGCTGTCATAATGAATAACAGATATTCGTGATGTAAAATATATATTGTTATTTGCAGAACCATTGTGCTTCTGCAATTTTAAGAAATAATTTGGCAGGAATCACGCGATTTCCATTACAGAGACCTTTTATTGTAACAAAATTTCATAAAAACATCATAGTTAAGTGCAACCTGCTTTAAATTATTTTATAATCACAACTGCATGCCTTAAACTCATTTTATTCAAAAACAATCTTTGTCTCAGACTTTCTGCTAATTTAAACATGCAATCAATCCAAAACTTCCGACTATTTTCAAATAGCGATTAGCATTTTTCGCACGATTTTGAGCCCACATGAGCATTTTATGTCCATAAATTCTTATGATACTGCTTTCGTAATTTGGCACCTTGTCAAATCAGAGAACAAATAAAACTTCTTCCAGTGAATTGAATTCGGATAAGCGAAAAAGTATTTGAACACATCTAGAAATAAATTCATTTAAAATCGATAAAACGAAGCATTTTGATCGCTTTCATTTTAAATAAGAGGGAAATTTCAAATAATGCCTACCAAATGCCTACAAAAAATTGAAAAACATAACAGAATTACGATATCGCTTGCAGAGATTTTAATTTCAACTTTTTAAATTTTTTTAAAAAATGGACATATTTAAAAAAAATTCAAAATTTAGTAAATTATATCAGAGGTGCAAAGAAAAGAATTTTTACTAGGAAACCTTTGTTCTCTTTGTCCTTACACAGATTTTTCTTCAATTATTAAAATTCAATACTAAATGCAAATATGAGCGAAAAGCTATCCAAAACAACACAAAACATTAAATAAATTTTCTACATTAATTTTAAAATTCGGGTTTCGAAGTGCTATAAGGCATCACTCCGGCTACCTGAGTGCCACATTTTAAAGCTGTGAATGCAGCACACCTTCATACACAAGCACACAAACACACATATACTTTCTTTTACAAATATAGATATTTTTAAGAATCTGTGACAGTTCGTGTCATCGTGAGGAAAATAGTTTTACTGACAACTTTTTTGAAAGCCAAATCAGTCCCCCCACTACCATGACTTGGATGATACTCGAAAATGGATGATACTCGAATCTTCAAGAATTTTGGCGATAGCACCAATAGAAGGTGAATTATAGTTGATTGCTGCAGAATTTTTTATGGCCTTTTCCGGAAGCTACAAAAGGTCGCTGGTCCAAGACGAATTCAGTCAAATAACGAGTGTTATGATTGTTTACTATTGATTACTACTTGTTGGCTCCTCTTTATCCTAAGTGCTGCTGTAGATTGCTTGTGTACATCTCGGCTGCATTTCGTCGTTTGTGTATTCGTGCCTTCGTGTTAATAAACGTTTTTATTTGTTATTGAGGTCCGTTGACTGTGCCATACATCCAGTGCAGAGAGCCCATTTGAGTTCAGAGGAATTAATTTCCGTAATAATACACATTGTCAAAAAATATAAGCTATAGAAAATAATACTAATACAGAAGTCAAATAAAATATTATATAAATTTTATGATAAAAATTATTGATTTGTAATAGCATAAATATGGTTTTTTTTACGAAATTATCCGTCTAGAAGAAGATTAAAACTTCTCAATAATATCAGTGGTTCTAATTGAATTCAAGACAACTTCCTGAATTGAAACAGCCGAAAACCTAATTAACGTTATTATGACCTGGTTGACCTCAAATAATTCTTAATTCATTTTAATTTGGAAAAGTATCTTTCTCCAAAGCTGACAGAAACTAATAAAATTAATAAAGTTCTAAAACATATAGTTATATTTTTTTTTAAATTTGCTTTGGATTATATTTATAAATTAGATAAAAATTTTCTTGAATAGAAGCTGAATCAAATGGTCATTTTTTTAAAATCTTTATTAGCTCATCCATGTAAATAATCCATGTCCAAAGCTCATCCATGTTAATATATTATTTATCTCCAAATGTAAGAATTTTCCACAAAGATTATACACCTTTTAATTCTGCTTCAGATGTATTAATATTTTTTAAACTAAATAAAACAGTAAAATCGCCTCAGTGTTATTTAATTTAATTAAATCAAATCTCTAATACGTTGAACATACGTTGTTTCTTACATACTAAAAATGAAGAGATTTAAATTGATAATTTTATTTTTATGTTTAACATCTGGCACACTATCTATAAATTGCAAAATTAGGATTTAAAAAAAAACATTTAAAATGCTCTACAGAGAAAAATGCTGGGTTACGGTTTGAAAAGTAGATACCCAGTATGAAAGGAGATTTAAAAAGTTTTATTAATATTTTTCATTAAACGTTCATCAACAGATTGACATTTCGAAGCAAATTACTTTATTGAAGCATTATTTCATCGAAGCATATTGCACAAAAATACTTTTTTATGACATTTTAAAATTAAAGCAAAGTAAATTTTCAATAATTTTCTTATAATTTTTTCTCTAATTTTAATAAATATATGAAAGTATTTTAACTGTATTTTACAACAATACTTTTCATGCTATTAATTACTTGGTTTGACCTCACAGGCTACGTAAAGTAATTTTAGCATATGATCCATACATCTGATTTGGTTGTTGTTGTTGTTTTGAATTTTTTTGGCGCAAGGGCCATATCTGATCATGCTGCGCCAAGCATATGGTTTAAAATCATACTACATAAAAAATTTGCTTCATCAATTAAAATATAAAACTGTTTATCCTCTGTAAAAGAGGGAAAGAATTGAATAGATTACAATAAACATATAAAATTCAAAAATTTAAAATGAGCAATGATGGTTTACATGTGGAAATAAAAATGAAAGTCACAAAGTGTTTTTTAGTTGTCAAACAAATCGAAAATACAAAAAAATGAATTAAATGTACGTGAAAAGGCGAATAGCCTTTAAGAATTTGAAAATATTTTGGTGGTACGTCTCTCCCACCAAGTCTGTTAAAGATAAAGATGACGATTTAAAAAAACGAATTCTGTGTGAGCTAAATGAGCAACATTCTATTAAAATGTGTTTAATGCTAAAAACTACCCGACATGTGGGACATATCGGAGCACTGTCTCCAAAAATAAGATACTTATGCGTAAAACGTGAGTGCCCTATACGAAGACGAGTCAGCTTAACGTCGAGCTCTCGCATAGGAATCGTAGGCCATAAACCAATGGATGGTTTGACTGAATGCAACTTATTCTCAGTCTGCAGATCCCATTTTCCTTGCCATATTGATAGCAGGCGGGAAAAAATGGCTGTTTTAAAGTCACTATATGGGATGCTTTGACACAGCAAAGTGGAAGCATGTTTTGCAGCGGCATCTGCTGCTTTATTTCCAACAATGCCCACGTGACTTGGTACCCAGCTAAATATAATATTAAATCCCTTTTCCTTAAGAGTTTGTAAAAGAGACAATACCTCAATGGCAATTGGATGCATTCGATTATGATAGTTGGATAATGTCTCCAAAGCACTCATGCTATCAGTATAGATTATGAAATTACCCTGAGTTTTTGGCGAGATCTTCTTAAGAGCACAGAAAATTGCAGTCAACTCAGCAGTAAATACTGAGCAACAATTGTGCAAACGATAGCTCAGTGTCTCAGATGGAAGTATGATGCCACTACCGACATGTCCATCCGATTTCGAACCATCTGTAAAAATTGGTGCAAAAGAAGAATATTGACAGCGATGATAGCGGAAAAGTTGCTGTAAAACAATTGGTGCAGTTATTTCTTTATTGAAGCCAGAAAACGGGTTCAAAAAGGTAAATTTTGGAATATTCCAAGGAGAGAATTGGAAAGAACGAACCGATTTAATAGTAATATCATTAAGTTCCAAATCATTCAGAAGCATTTTCATTCTCTCACAAAAAGGGCGTACGTGAAAGGGACGCGCATCATAGAGTCTCCGCAGTCCAGTCGATGGTGCCATTTCACCCAATGGATTATTCAAGGTAGCTTGTGCGTGTAGAAAGTATAAAGTAGATATTTTTTTACGCCTTAAGTCGAGTGGTAACTGGTGGCAGATATTATAGAGGCTTTCTATGGGGGATGTTCGAAAGGCACCCGAGCAAATTCGCAAAGCCGAATGGTGGATGGTGTCTAGACGTCGTAAAAGGCTAGAGCAAGCAGATCCATACACCATGCATCCATAGTCAATGCGAGAAAGGATAACAGCTTGGTAAACACGGAGGAGGGAAGTTCTATCTGCACCTCAAGTTGTTTTGGAGAGAACCTTCAGAATGTTTAAGGTTTTCTCGCATTTCTTTCTCAAAAACTGAATATGTGGAAGGAAAGTTAGTTTACGATCAAAGAAGATCCCTAAAAATTTTATTTCCTCTACGACAGGTATGGTAATAGTGCGTATATATAGTACAGGGTCCAAGTGAATGTTCCGTTTTCTACAAAAGTGAATGCACCGACATTTCTCGGGTGAGATTTTATGTCCGTTTGTATCGCACCAAGCTACTATCTTGTTAATTGCATTCTGTAGCTGACGCTCAATCAAACGCATATTACTTCCTTGGCAAGAGATCTGTAGGTCATCAACGTAAAGACTACCATGAATAGAGAATGGCAAATGATTAAGTATCTGACTGAAATAAAGAATAAAAAGTGTAACACTGAGGACACTTCCTTGTGGAACACCCTCAGTTTGAATAAAATAATTAGAATAAAAAATACCCAAGCGAACTCGGAACGTTCGGTAAGCTAAAAAATTCATTAAAAAATGGGTAAGTTTCCTCTAAAACCAAGATTAAAAATCGTAGAAAGTATGCCGTATCGCCATGTACGGTCATATGCATTTTCAATATCAAAGAAAACAGAAACAAGGTGATTCCTCCGGACAAAAGCATTGCGAATTTGGGTCTCCAGAAGGATCATGTTATCAAAAGTTGATCGTCCCTTTCGGAAACCACTCTGCAACAGGGGAATACTTCCTTGCTTCTCTAATTCAAACACAAGGCGGGCATTGACCATACGCTCAAAGATCTTGCTTAGACAACTCGTAAGAGCAATTGGTCTATAATTCAGAGGGTTTGATGGTTCTTTGCCAGGTTTTAACACTGGAATCACAAAAGCTTCGCACCATTGATGAGGGTATATCTGCTCATTCCAGATTCTATTGAATAAAAATAATAAATTGGAGAGGGAAATTCTATTCAAATGGCGAAGCATGCAATATACGATTCCGTCTGGCCCGGGGCTGGTATCACGGGTGCGAGATAACGCTGCGTCCAGTTCTGATATTCTAAATTTGCAGTTATATGGAAAAGTTCTCTTGGTATTAAAATGCAATGGCGATCGTTCTGCGCGATTCTTAATTGCTATAAATTCAGGACTATAAGAATCAATTGCTGAAACTTTCGCGAATGATTGGCCAAGAATATTAGCTATGTCCAATGGATCGGAATGTTTCACTTCTCCTGTAGTCAAAACAGGGAAGGTAAATTCACGATAAATCCCATTGGCGGCCTTAACTTTGTTCCACAAGGTTTTACTGGAAGTGGAGTATGTTATGGAGGAAACAAAAGATGCCCATGATTCCCTCTGACTTTGACGGCGAACTTTACGAGCAAAGGCTTTGGCTCGTTTAAAAGCAATTAGATTTTTTGTCGTTGGGTACCTTCTAAAAACGTTAAAAAGTTTTTTTTTGCGTTTTATAACTGTCGCGACAAGCTTCATTCCACCATGGTCTTCGAAATTTTCTGAGACGTGGGGAACTCTTTGGTATGGTTTCATTAGCAGCGCTCATGATGGTATCAATAACATGTTGCACTGCTTCCGAGATATCCGCAGTTCTGACCATTGTCTCTGTAATATTTGCAAGTTCCGAGAAAGCATTCCAGTTTGCACGCTGGAATATGAAACGAGGGGAACATGGTGTCACATCATTAATGTCATTTTGTGAAACTATTACAGGAAAGTGATCACTATTATAAAGATCGCTTTCAACTGTGAGATTGAGCAAAGGGAGGATCTTAGGAGAACAAATGGCCAGATCAAGATTATGGAAGGTTCTTGTGGGTTCGTGGAAGTAAGTTTTCTCGTTATTATTTATCAGACAGAGGCAGTTATTTGATAGGAACTCTTCTATCTGTCGCCCACGAGAGTTTGCGCTATCCGAACCCCACAAGGTACTATGCGCGTTGAAATCGCCGAGTAGGATAAAAGGTGAAGGAAGCTGGTCCACTAAATTGTCAAGTTCTTGCTGACTGATAACATCATGAGGCGGAAGATAAATGCAGCAAACTGTGACTAACGTTCTTGCATGAACCTGTACTGCCACAGCTTGCAGGAAAGTATGTAAACTGAGTGGTGTGCTTGGGTACAAGTTTGACGTAAACATACAGATACCTCCACAACTGTGAGATCCTGTTTCTACATCTTTTCTAACACAATTAAAACCACGCAATTTTAAAGGGATGTTTGGTGTCAAGAAAGTTTCTTGGACACAAAAACAGATTGGATGAAACTTGTTAAGAATAGTCTTGATGTCATGAAGTTTGGAACAAATGCCGCGACAATTCCAAGAAAGGAAAGTACCCATTAAGAAATTTTATTTCGAAAAGAGGAATTAAGAGCAATGGTTAGAGTTGTTGAAACTTCACAACTCATGTCAAATTCAGTTTCATCCCCAGAAGGATGGAGTTTTAAATCGGGACTATTTGATAAGCCTCCAAAATTGGACGCCAAGTCCTTATGGGCTATACCTCTACTAGCAAGTCCCAATGCAACAGAATTTTTGGTGCTTGATTTCTTTAACTGCGAAGACAGGTCTTTCTTCGACAGTCCACGTTTTGCAAGCTTTAGTGTAAGAGATTTTACCGGCTTTGTTTTTCGCTTATTTTTGTCTAACTTTTCAGTATCAGGTGTGTTGCCAACCGATTTTTCTGTATCGGAATCAGATGACAGCTTAGGAGAGATCATGCGGGTGGTATTTTGAGCACAGTTGGAACAGGTACAATTTTCACAAAAGTTTTCCCGTACTATAGATGCGTAACTTACGCCAGGGGAGGGTGTTTGTGTAAGAACTTTCTTTCGAGCCTCAGGATATGGAATATTTTCTTTAATTTTAGTTGCTGCGATTTGTTTTTCGATTTTCCAACGTGGGCATAAGCGGGAGAAGGACGTATGTTCGCCTTTACAGTTCACGCACTTCTCTGGTGCTGAACAATCCAGGCTCTCATGTCCTTTCTCAGCACAGCGGGCACAAGTGACGGTCCCACGGCAGTTTGCTTTCGAATGCCCAAAACGCTGACATTTAAAGCATCTGAGAGGATTCGGTATATATGGTCTCACGGAAAGCTTAATGTAGCCTGCATATATGTAGTCCGGGAATTTAGGGGACATAAAAGTAAGTATATGATGTTTAGTCTCAAAAGTTTGTCCATCTCGCCGGATGGTAATACGGCGGACATGTGTGACACCTTGCGATTTTAATTCTTCGGTAATTAAATCTACAGGTAAGTTGAAAATCTCTCCACATGTAATAACACCTTTTGATGTATTTAAAGATGTGTGTGGAGATACCTTGATTGGTATAGTTGCTAAAGCCTTTAACTTCTGTATGTTCTGGGCTTGCTTTCGTGAATTAATCTCAATCAGCAAGTCGCCAGAACGCATCTTACTTATTGACGTCACATCACCAATTGTAGCACTAATTGCTTTCTGCACCAAAAAGGGGGAAACTGTTTCAAATGTCTCACTTTCAGAAATTCGTTTTATTACATAATATCGATCAAAATGTTGGTTTACAAAAAAAGTGTTAGGAACTATGCGATGCCCACTAAAGGGACCCTTCTTGGGAGGAGCCATGCGATATGAAAATTGATTCGGGCCCGATGGCACCGCCCACCACGGAGCCCAACAAGGGATGGCAGCCACCGGCTCTAGATGTCTAGCCTCGGTACTTACCATAGTGCTAATCGGTACCTATACGCTGGGAGTTACCCACGGGGACAGTGACCACCCTTAACGTCAAGCCCAAGGAGTAACCCCTTCGCTTGATCCCTAGCAGCCTAGCAACTCAGGTGACTAGGTACCAGCCGATTGATACACCGGGGACCACAGTGCACCACCCGTCTGTCAAAAGGGTTGCCACGCACGGCCAACACGTGGGGTTTTGGCTGTCCATGAGAAGCAAGAAGCAAACAGAGCGGCGACAGCTTCTCATGGAGAGCTCCCTCGCTTGCCGTCGAGGGAAGGAAGAGATACAGCAGACAGCAGCAGTTTTAGGGGAGAATAAATATAAAGGGAGAATAGATCCCTGGGAACCTCGGGATTGGGACACCCGTACTCACCTATAGTAGGTGAGCCCCTGAGGGGTACATCTGATTTGGAGATCACTGTTTAATTTTAGGTTTAATTCGTCAAAAGGAAATTTGTCCTTCCAATACACTATCTACGTATGCAAACACGTTAACACCTTCGCATGCAATGACAAATCTGACTCGCTCAAGGAATCAATGAATTTTTCATTTTAAATCGGCAATTAAATAAAAGTAATTAAGTAATTTAAAATACAAAAATCCCTTAAAAATGCCTCAATATTTCATACGTCCTTTTATTATTGCAGTAATTAAAATTATAAGAAATTTCCAAATAGGATGTGTTATCTATCTAATTAGGAAGTTAAGCAAATTCATGGGTTTAAGGTTTAAAACAAAATAACAAATAAAGCAAACAAATATTAATATGCTTTATTTATACTAATATAATAAATCTGTTATAAACTTCGAACTCAATCGTCAGAATAAAAGATCCTAAATATATATTCTCCATTTGATTATACTAAATGTATACTCTCCTAAGCGCCAAATGTATACTGCATTTGGCGATTAGTTTTACAAAAACTAAGCGCCAAACGTCTGATTTTGTAGAAATTAAGGGAAGTATACTCTTACTCTTTGTTATTGTTAATTAATACTTAAAATTTAATCCTACAAGATACACAAATAAAATATTACTTGTGAACTGATATTAAAGCCATTGGGCTTTTACATAAAATCTCATATCTTATTTAGTCATGGAAATAGTTGTGATTTCGTGCACCTAATATGATCGTTTATTGACTTTGATTCCATTTTTGTTTTCTTTTGTTATAAGTCATTCATTTAATGATAGATAATAGTACTCTAATGCACTTATCCCTAATTCATGCAATTTTAATTAAAGGAATTGATATGGAGAGTTTTATTTTGAATTCATCTTCGTGCTTCAATTATTTATAAGAAAATATAAAATGAATTCAATCTACCATGCGTGATAATGAGATGTAAAAAATTCATTCATTGGGCGGCAAAAAAATTGATAAAAATCGGCTTTCTTATACATGACCATATATCACGAATAAGTTTGGCATTGAAAATGAAACAATGACACTTTAAATTTGTAGCATTGCCTTTTAAACCAGTATTTTATTTTGAAAAAAAACCCCGCCTATTATAGCCATTATTTTCATGCCGAATATCAGTTGCGATTCATTTCAGTTATTTACTAGTCTGACCGTGCTAATCAGAAATATCTTTTTTTTTTTAAAAAAAAAAAAAAAAAAAAAAAACCTCATCTATCAAAAAGACAGCTATTATCGATTCAAACATATTGTCTGAATTAAAAAGAAAAAAATGTTAAAATTATAAGTTTAGGAACACAAAATTAGAGCAGAACGAATAATGTAAAAAAAATCAATAATAAATTGAAAAATAAAATATCAATTAAAGTCATCATAAAATAAAGTAAAAAAAAATCAAAATTTTAGTTTTTAGATTTTCTTTTTTCACATTATCCTGAAAAACTGCCAAAATTAACATATGGAAAACAGAATATTTCATTCAAATACAAATATAATAAAACATTTAGGGGAAACTGGGGGAAGTTGTTGCATGGTGCAAATTGTTATAACCGTCGGTTGAAACTCAGTTCCCCCAAGCTGGGTGGTAGCTTTCATTCCTGTGGTTTCTTCAAAAAATTTTAAACAGGCTGTAATTAGTTTTTTAAAAAAATGCTTGTATAAGTATAATATTGCAGTATTTGCAATTTTTCTTTT
The DNA here is from genome assembly GCA_026543865.1 of Argiope aurantia. Classification (NCBI taxonomy): domain Eukaryota; kingdom Metazoa; phylum Arthropoda; class Arachnida; order Araneae; family Araneidae; genus Argiope; species Argiope aurantia. Next base: position 23,173 of record JAPMOR010031339.1, on the reverse strand, counting down.
AAAATTTAATTTTTTACCTGATATTATCTCAAACAACACCTCCAGTAAATATTTATAAGGAAACGACAAATTCTTTGGGACGATGGAAATACTGGTCACTCTTTTTATAAAGTCATCAAAACAGTAAAATGACAACCACTCTCCTGTAGTCGTGAAGAAATCCTCTTCGTCACAAGGCATGGTCCATTTCCTACTTTTCTTCGCCATTTTTACTTATCAGAGGACGAATTTCGTGTGGAAAAGTTGTCAATCCTATCCACTTTGCGACATCCTGTCCTCAATACTCTCTGGCACCTCAAAAAAATCCTTCATCTTCGCTAGAAAATCTTTTGTATAGTAAAAGAGTCCTCAATAATTCATTATTAAAAAAGAACCGTAAATATGATTAAATTCTTAATTGACCATAGAGGATTATTCCAATGAGATTAATGTTATCAATTTTCCCCTTGCAATATTTAATACACTTCGCATCATATTCATTGCAGGTATATCTTTAAGTCTCCTTTAGCACCTCATTTTTATAATTGCTTTATTTTTCATTCCTGTTTGTTTGTTTGTAATTATGGCACTTGCCACGGACAAGCCCCGCCGTCAAAGACAGCCGAGTTTAAGCCTGAGGGGGTGCGTCTCTTGTTTCTATAGTAGCGCTAACTAGGACCAAGAGAACGACTTGGCTACTCACGCATCACTCACTCGCTTGCACAACCCCTTTTTACAGGAGGGCACATTCACACATCTCACAGACAGAACAGGAAGAACAACCATGCCCAAACCGGGACTCGAACCCGGGACGCCCAGAACACGAGAAAGACGCGCTACCCCTATGCCAGGACGCCGGCTTTTCATTCCTTCTGTACGTTATCATGCTCATTCATCCAGTTTTATTGCACTTCAGATATTTTTCATTCTACTTATTACAAAAAAAAAATTGTTATGTTACATGTATACGTGTTTTGTCATTTGTATGTGTATGTTTCTTTTCAATTGATTGCAGTGTAATTTCATTTCCTTTCCGCTTGTTTGTTTGTTTTTTAATAAAATTCACCTACATCTTTACCAAACTGGAAAAGAGAGACATGACTTCAAGAAACGCGTGTGATGTGGTGTTAAATGTTAAATGTATCTGAATTCTGGGACATATTTGTGTAAGATCAACATCATGTAAAAACCTGGGTTTCAATTACGTTATATCACATTTAAAATTTCTTCACGGCTATATTAATCATTATTCCAAAGTATCAAGATATGAAATGGCATCGCAATAGACAACTTTTTAAAATTCGTTTGGACCATTTGTTACAATGTAACAAGTTTGCACCGAGTAAGATTCAATTTTATACTATATATTTTCTTTTTGAAGCTGATATGTGAAAACTTATTAAAGAAAAACAGATAATGATACTTTCGCATAAGGAAATTTTTAGAGAAAGTTGAAGAAGTTGTAACTGTTTGTTTATAGCAGTAAGCAATAAATAAACAACTAATTAATGTGAAATTAATTCCATAAAATTCTTGAGATTCTGCACTAAAATGAAAATGACTATTAATGGTGCGTTGTAATTTTAAGCAATATCATTTTCTAATTTAATTAAATTAAAAATAATTCAATTAATTTAATTAAATAAATAAACAGACTCAGAATCGATTGCCTCAAAGATTGTTTTTAAAATAATCTAAACAGCTTTCTTTTTTTTTTTTCACAGATGAACAGAAGGAGGAATTTCAATTATACATAAATTGTATTTCGAAAATATATCATGTATTTTCTACTAAAGAAGTTAAAGAAATATGAAATGGAATAAGAAATATAAAACTTTGGACTTATCAGCAGGCATTTAAAAAATCTAATAAAAATCCCAGTGATATAAGATGAACATGAAAGTTCTTCAAGTAAATGGATGTCAATTTTTGTTATTTTCTAATAAGCGTGTTCTACAGGTGGCTACCTGAGTACAAAGTCTTGTTTTAATAGATTTGGTACAGATTAGTATTTGATAAATTCAAATTTAAATATCAAGATATTTACAACGTTTAAGAGACTGACTTAACAAAGCTAAGAAAAATAATTGCTAGAAGAGATACGAAAAGGATGGATCTACACATAGTTTAGTTATATTAACATCCCGTTTTGAAGCAACACTAGGGCTATTTTGGGACGGACCTCGTGCGGTCAGATGATGAGAATGACAACTGAGCTAGTCCCTGATTTTCCACAGAGGGAGGGTACCTCGTAAATGAGGATGAGAAACTTCCGACATGGTGATTGGTGAAAAAGGGTGGGGGTTAGCTCCTCCCATCTATGACGGAACGTTCTTCCTATGGGAAGGGCTACCGTGGCTGGTGAGAGCCCTCAGAACTCAACCACAGTTCGTGTCAGTGTTGCTGTTGTGACGGTTCAGGCATGCAGATTTCTCCGCAAGCCTCAAGGCTTTCCAGAGTAGCCAGCTTAATGTTTCTTCTGGATTAATTGCTTCAGTCACTACTTTTGCACGTAATGATTTCCTGATTATGAAACTTACAGAAAGAATGCCAGCCTACAAATATTATCATGTTAATAAAAGTGAAAATTTTACTTTGGATTAAATATCCAACATAAGCACTCTTCTGAGTTGGCAAAATTACAAGAGAGAAAGATTTAATGAAACAATAATATATTACAAATACAATAATATCCTCTTTTATAACAACAATAAAAAGAGCAGTTTATAAATTGTATTTGAAATTATATTGGAGCAATTTAATGATATTATAGAAAAAAATGTAAAATAAAACTGGCATTACAAAAAAAATGACAATTTTTGGATTTTAAAATAATTTTTATGCAATATGCTTCTAGTGACGAAAAGTGTTAAAATTCTAATTATTTTTTTATTTAATTAAAGATTCAATAAAAAGTTTAAATAATCTTTTCTTTAATCATCTGTTTACAGAGATGTACCGAGGTTAAAATTTTTACCTATTTAGTTTATTCTAGTTTACCAAGGTTAAAATTTAGTACATAACTATGTATCAAATTTTGTAACTAGGCCTAATGGTCGGTTCTGTAGAGCGTTGAGTTTTGTACTACAAACTGTAATAACACAAAGATACAGAAATTACGTTACGTTATCATATTAAAGTTTATGAACTGTGATTTAGACGGCTTTTACTAAAACTCAGATTTCATTATTTCCTTCTCGCCACTTTGCTTAGTTATCAAATTTTTATTATTATTACTCATGTATCCTATTTGCGTTCCTTCTACTCAAATTATTTTATGGCTTCTTTCACAAGAGGCATCAGCGGAGTATCAGTGCGATTCCCTGAAAGAAAAAAGCGATGCGTTATCATCATTACTCATATCTCTACTGCTGATAAGTCGGAAGTGAGTTCGCTGAATGAATTCCAACGTGTAACTATCTTGATTGCTTTCATGAAAGGAAATTTAGAGATAGCAGATTTCTCCAATAGGTTTCATGATCTATAAATATTTTCTTAGCAGATAAGCTTCGCAAAGATCCTAAACGGAGTGTATGAATAATTTGAGATAAGAAAAACGATTTTGAACCGTCTCCGATCTAAAGTTCAGCCGCCCACATAGTCATTTGCTTTTTTTTAAATTGGATGACGTGGAAAAAGTTTTCTAGTGAAATTCTTTGTTGTTTCATATTTAAAGTATGTTGCAGAAAAATACAATTTCAAAATAACCAAATTTTCTGAACTTTAATCCGAGAAGCTATGAAATCTAAAATGCTGTTTACTTTAATTATATAAACGTCCCGCTTTTTAAAGTAACACAAGAAGTATTTTGGAACGAACCTCCTAATTTTGAACCGCTGCGAGATGACGAGGACGACACCTGAGCTTGCACCTCCTTCCCAAAACTTCCACGCCACACCAGCGGGAATTAGCGGACACCAGATCCGCTTTACACGACTGTTCTTCGGTGGAATCGGGCCTCGAACCTGAAATCCGGTTCTGAAGCTGAGACCTTACCACTAGGCCACCGCGGACCTAAAATGCTATTTAGAAGTTATTGAAAGAGTGAGAAAGACTGATGGGACCAATTCAAAAAATAAAATAAATAATTAAAATGAAAAAGTTCAGAAACAATAAAATATTAAGGTCCCATTTTAAAATAAGATTATCGAGAGTGTTCTCCTCGAAACTTTCTCGCATATTTTCCAAGATCTTATCTCCCTTCCTTCGCATAAAATTGAGGATCTTCGTCATGAATAACTTGGTCGATAAATACCATCCACAAGTAAGTACATTTGCTTGGTTTCCATGGTCGTGCTGTCGCCCATAAGCCTTTGAACACAAAATCTAACTGCCCTGCTCGGTTGAGATGGTGCAAAGCATGTCGAAATTGGACCGTAGATGAGTGGAAACGAGTTGTCTGGAGTGATGAATTAAGGTTCAATCTCTACTAGTCGGATGGCAGAGTCTGGTTTTGGCGTATGCATGGAGAACGCCTTTTGCCAGAATGCATTGTGGCTAAAGTTTGGTGGAGATGGAATTATGATCTGGGGATGTTGTTCGTGATATGGAGTAGGACCCTTGAGCCCAATTTATGGTAAGCTTAATATCGACTCCTACTCCACTATTCTAGATTACAATGTGCTTCCTACGCAGTGGAAATTTTACGGGTTGGATCATTGTTATTTCCAGGATGACAGCGCCACTTGTCATGTTGTGAGATCCACAATGGATTGGTGTGATGACAATGGGGTAAAAGGACTGGACTGGCTATCCAGAGTCTAGACTTCTATCCTATAGAAAACCTCTGAGACGAGTTCGATCGCCGAATTAAGGGGTGCAGCAACCGTCCAAAATCGATGAAAGAACTTGCATGTCTTCTCCAAATCGAGTGGAAGAAAATAACATCATCCAAGCACTTAAGAAAAGTCTGCCCCAGAAGCCCAAGGCTATAATTTCCTCAGGTGGAGGCTCTACCAACTATTGAATATGAATAAATTGTGTTTATCTCTTTTTTTCAGGTGTCCAATTACTTACTGGTAGAGAGTGTATGAATAAATTAATAAGGGGTGTCTTCATAAGATTGCTGTGGTAGTTTACTCAAAAATATTGAGATGAAGGGAAAGTTAGCTTTTGCGTGCTACCATTTAGATAAAATGCTCCTAAAATGGAAAGATTTAAACATAAAATATGCATAACGGTTTAAAATTACGGAACCTTTACACTAAGGCTAGACGAAACATTCAGTAATAAATTATGTAATCAACTTCACTTGTACTGCCACAGTAATGTCAAAATCGATTGTAGCACGTCAAAAAATCCCAATGCATTAAAACTATTTTTCAATAATTTTTTACAAAGGAAACGTACATTTATAAATCGTTATAGTTTTTCGATTCTTAAATGGTCAAAAATGAAATAAAGTGAAGTTCATCCAAGCCCTTGAGCTACAACAAGTGCGTAAGCGGCCATTTAGATATGGAGTCCATTCACTTCTTGAAAGAGAAATAAAGGATATGACTTCATTGCGCAGAAACTTGCCACCAGATATTAACTGACACGCGCAGTTGCTTTTCTCAATATGACTGCGATTTCGCATGACTTCATTTCATTTCTTGATTAATGAGTAAAAGGTTTCACCTTCTGGCGATACCATCACGTATACAGGACATTGACAATAGACTACTTATTAAAGAGGAAATTTATATATAAAAAAAAGGCATGAATATTTCAACTTGGAAATGCCTTATTTTACCGACGTTTTCTGATAAGGAAATGACTGATTTAATCAGATAAGGCACAATCGAAAGAATAACAGATGGTTTAATTTGGAGCATATATTTTAATAGAAAAGACAACGTGTGGGAATTCCAAAACATGTAACTCGTGAAGAAACGTTATAATTCGCAATAAATTTAAAAATTGAAAAAAAAAAGAAATGTTTATTTTCTACAGAGCAATATAAATCATCTTAAAGTGATGAGACTTACAGCAAAGGTTCTCAACTTGTGGTTCATGCATCACTAAGATTACGTAAAAAGTAGTGACGAAAGATATGAAATATTAGAAGGCAAAGACAAAAAATGTTTATAGAATTTCATATTCCCAAATTCCTCTGAAAGTGAAAGTTATACAAGGTTGAAAGTCTGTTGGATAACAGAGAAACAAAAATACTAAGAACTCGATTTTAAATCAATAAAATATTAATAATTTCCAAAAGCATAATTTGTTGAAAGATCATGGTTTTTCCTATGCGTATATAATAACAAAAATCGCACTAATCTAAACGCATTTCCATATATGAGATTATGTCTATGTATTTTGAACTTTATTTTATATAATTCAACTACATGAAGCAAGGATGTCTCTGAAAACGTTTTCCTTTCTAATAACTAAATTGTCACTAAAAGTAATTTGCGACTTTGCTAGTAAATGAATGCAGCATTATTTTGACGGTGCTTCCATTCGTTAAGACATGGAAATGATACAATTATAAAAAATAGTATAAAATGTAAAATAAAATCTACGAATACTATAAAGTTAATTCGTATCGATTGACTCTTAATATAACCTAAATTCCTAACATTATTAAGGGATGGTTAGGAAGAGGATGATAGGGAGTATTTAAGAAGTTCGAAGGAAAATGAAGTTGAGAACACTGACGTAGAGAAAGAGGCAAATTATTCTTTACCTTTTTAAAATTCTTCAATGTTTTTATATACATCTTGACCTATAAATCTGTGAGTATTTAGTTAAATCTGATTTCCAATTTTCAGTCCTCCGACAGTGAAGTCGTAATTGCATGAATGTATTGGTAATTAGACTTCCATTAATGCGTTATGCTTAAAAATGATTTTTCACGTTTATATTTAGAAACATCGAACAAATTTCATCTAAACAGTGGAAGTGTTTACCTTTGCACAAGAGGAAAAAGACCTTCGGTTCAGTTCAGTTCAGTTACATTAGTGTCCTGTTTTTAAAGCAACACTATGATTATTTTCGGACGGACCTCTCAATTTTTAACAACATTCAGAAACCAAGAACAATGCCTGAGCTCTTACTCCCTCTCCAAACTTCCACACCACACCAGCGAGAGAACATTTGACGCTAATGAATTTAGCTTGCACCAGACCTGCTTATACGACGGTTCTTCCGTGGAATGTGTCTCGAGCTTAAGCCTCTTCGGATCCGAAACTGAAACCTTATAAACAAGCCACCGCGCCCCATGAAACCCTTTGGATTATTTCATTTCTTTAAAAAATACCAACGGTATGCCATGGCCGACTTTTTATGTGGCGTCCATATTGTTTACATCGATCCTAGGTTATATAATTAGCACATACGAAAAGATAAACATAACAGTCTTCTCTTTGACATATCTGATCCAAAATTTGATATAACTGTAAAATTTAGGTTTAATAACAACATGCCAGGTTTCGTCAGTTTCGTTTTTTCATAAAAAGATAATTCTCAAATGGAAATAAGGTGCATAATTCTAAATATGGAGAAGCATCACAAATGGTAAAAGCAAAATATTTCACCATTAAAATATTTTTCTTTTACATATTTTGTATTTAAGAAATTAAAAGCTACTAATTAAGACTGAAGGAGTTTAAAAATCTTAATCAATAATAAACAAAATGAGACCATATGCTCACATGTTTTTTTTTATCCTCATCACAGCCCATTCGAATTTTCATGAAAAGTATCATAATGTGTCAGTAAACATTATAGCAATTTTAAATTAAATTGTTGAGCTGACCATCCGAAGCAAGTCTCTAAGTTTTCATTTGGATAAAAGAAAAAGGATGCAAATTGAAACACTTGATTTCCGCGTTTAAATACAAGGAGTGTTCAAATGTAAAGGTAAGAAACGTCGTAATAATGTAACCGTTAACATATTTGCCTATGCCGCTATGGGAAAACGTAACGAGATATCTAGGGATGCGATTGGAGTTTCCGGCGTAGATCGGAGCATGCGCAGGAGTGAGAGCAGAGGCTCTTATAAAGAGAGCCGTCGAATTGACGTAGCAATACATGTGAAGACAGGATGGTGGATTCCATAATTCCGATGTGTACTGTGAGACACTCTGAAGACTAAACAGGTCCATCAAGAACAAAAGACATGCGCTATTCACAGGGAGTATGGTTCTGCTCCATGATAACACGTCCACACGTCTCCAGGGTCATACATGCGGAACTGGCCAAGTTAAAATGGGAGAAGCTCGATCATCCGCCCTACAGCCCAGACATGTCGCCCTGCGATTTTCATGTGTTTGGTCCCCTGAAAATGCATCTGAAACGGAAGCGTTTACATTCGGACGGCGAACTGAATGACGCTGTGAAGGACTGGGTCTCGTCACGGCCACAGGAATTCTGGGAACAAGGAATCATTCGACTCTTTAATCAATGGGATCGTTGTGCTCAGACCTATAGTGTATACTTTGAATAAAGTCTTCATTTATACCCACCTTTTCATTTTAACGCCCCTTGTAGAAAGCTATTTATCCGAGAGGAAAGTTTAAACAAAAAAAAATTATAGATATACAGACAATATTTATTACACCTGTCATAAATTTTATAATTCCCATATACGAAAAGACAGACAGGCAGTCTTCTCTTTGACATACACAGTAAATATAACATAGGTCATACTTATAATACTTAACTCTATAACCCAGATTATAAATATAGACGTAGATAGCAAAAGATAGGTATATGATTGTTTAAAAGACATATAAAATGAGCCGTCAGGCCCTATAATAATTGCATCAGGAATGAAATATTTTTTTAAGGAAATTAAGGAAAAAAAATTTTAAGTTTTGAATGAAATTTTCTAATTTTCCTTGAGTGCGTTTTATATAGAAATAAATAAATCATACAAATTACGAATGTGCATATGCACAATTTTGAAAAATTCGACTTTGTTGTTAAAAATATGTCATCAAAAAATAACAGTAAGCACATTTTATTAAATTAGAATTAGCAAAATGAAAAAAAATCCAACTAATCGTTGATTTAAAATGGTACAATAAGGGTAGATTTTCAAAAAACAAAGAGGTGGAAATTAAATTTAAAAAAGAAAAAAATCTTAATTTGTACCTACTGCTCTCAAAAAGTATTGCTTAATAGTATTCTAGAGAACAATGGGAATTTGGAAATACATTTAAACTTAATAATAGTAACATAATATTAACTTCAGTTCTGCAAACGTCACTTTTCTTTAAATCGCCCATTATAACATCATTTGAATTAATAGTATCAATTTGTTTTCAATTTCACTTTCTTTTCTCATGTCTGAACCTAAAATTAATGTCTTCTAAACATAAAATTATCAAATCGTATTAAAAGAAATAAGCAGATTGGACTATAAAAATAGATACCATTTTATACTACCGTCCTTATTTTCTCAGGCAGCCTGAAGGACGATTCAGTCATCCAAATAAACTATTCATTTAATTCCGTTAACCAAACCGCGGTGCTCTTTTCCGGCGCCGAGCACTTAAAGGGGTGGGCACTACTTAGGGCGGCACGGAAAAAGGTGAGGCGTGAGTCGTTTGCGTGACGTGAGTACAGGTATCAATTAATAGCCGGGGTGTGAATACGTCGTAATGTGCCATATCCGAGCCTCTTTAAGTCACGGAAATATATCTGGGAGCACGATGCCATTTGCATATTCATGACGTCCTTCCACGAGGCTGGACGGTTCTGCAAATATCGTGGACTGCTTGTGGGAGCCAGATTTTTTTTTTTTTTTTTTCTATTCCCCAATCATATTTTTTAATACATGCATTCTGCACACAGACACACACACAAAAAAAACTGATGGTTTAGTTTAGTTACATTGAAGTTCCATTTTAAAGCAACACTAGGGATCTCGTAATTCTGAACCGCTGTTAGATGACGAAGACGAAACTTGAGCTACGACAAGAGAATCTTCAGGCGGGCACACGTAAACTGGACTGGACTATTAACTCTTTCGAAAGACCCGTTGTCTTTACGAATTTGGTCGTAAATCTGCCAACTGACCCATTCATTGTAGGACCACCCCCGTATGTGAACGTCAGTCGGGAGTTTTCCGAAAACAGGCGGTAAAATAAACAGACATTAAAATACCCCGGAAAACCACAAGAGAGGATAAAGAGGGGAAAATGTGCTTGTCTCAAATTGCGCACGGGCTGTTGGAATGAGGCTTTAAGCCACGTTCCAACGACTTGTATGTCTGCAGACATGGCACACTCCCCCCCCCCTCTCTTGCGGTTTTCCAGGTTTCTTTGATGCCTGTTCAGTTTACGACAACTCCGGATCGCGTCTACAGGCGTGGTTGGTCCAACGATGGGTCAGTTGGAAGATTTACGACCATATCCATAAAACCACAGGTCGTTGGAACGCGTCTATAGACATGAATCCTCTAACCACGGAACGGGAATTCTACCATGAGACATTCGGGAATCAATAAAGTTAAAGCCTTTAAAGTGGAATATAGTTTAAAATGGAATAAAGCAGTCTGGATCTTATACCACTGGATGAATGCCAATTCCTTATCAAGAAATATGCCACTATCAGTTGCAAAACAAAATTGGGCAACTTCAATTGGTTGAATAATATTGCAATAATTAACTTCAATGCATTGCAATTTTTTGTAACATTTTTTGAAAACGACTATATTTCAATATGCATATTCTAATTTTAATTTTGCCCGATTAAAATTGCATTCTAAAGTTATATGAGGTTTATTATGGGACAAACCTCGTAGTATAAAGCCATAATCAATGAAGAGAACATTGAGTTCTTATTCCTCAAATTTAAGCACCACATTAACGTTTTAGACATTTTAGATCATATATAAAGCTTACGTAAGGTGGCGCATCAGTCGTGGAGGCAAGCCTGTAACCTGCAAACTTTGTTACCAGGCACACCCATACCCACTTTACTGTTGTTTGTCATTTTTATAATTAAGCAATATTTATGATAAGTGAGAGGTTTGATTTTAAATTGTGCGTATAGCTTCTTTATGTATTCAAAATAAAATAAAGAATTCTGTTTGGTAGTACGATGAAGAAAATTCAGGAAAATTGTTTCTATTAGCCGTTTTATGGCCTTTAAGGCACTGTCAAATAATTTGAACTAAATACTTTTAACTAACAGTCAATTTTAGTTTTGGTTAGTCATGAGATTCTTTTTCTTTCAATAATTTTTCTACTTTTACATTACATTACATTATGTCTCCTTTTAACATCATTTAATATAGAATTGAATCTCAGTTTATAATTAATACATGTTAATAAATTTTGGTAGAAATCCAGAATACATATGTATTTTAATCAATCAATCAATTTTATCAATATAATTAACTATCGAATGACATTCTTACTGTAGGAAATGTCAAAAATTACTTTTTCGGTGTGCCAGAGTAGTGCGAAGAAGGATTTTAACATCATATCGTCCTTTTCACATGACCATAATTCAAAATTAGGAATCTTCTCAAATAACCTCGTGTTGCTTTAAAAGGAGATGTAAATATAACAGATTTGGTACGGTCTGGTTTGGTTTAGTTAAATTACCCTGCTTTTAAGAAGCTACATGAAGGTTACTTTGGAAGTGACCTCGCAATTCTGAATCCGGTCAGATGACGGGGACCATACCTATTGACTTTCAAACTTCCCCACTACACCGGCAAGAGGAAAGATTATTTAATTGTAAAGGCAAGAGAAATTTGCATTGGTTCACAAAAGAATACATTACGTGATTATCTTAAGTTATCTTATAGCTACTTCAAAAAATGATGTTTATTTTATTCAAATTAAACTGAATTATGAAGTCAGATAATCAAGGCCAAGAGACACGTTTTAAAATGTAGTTTGTTTATAAGACAATATAGAAATATTTCTTAAATGAAAATCATCAAAATTAATTATTGCATTAAAAGTAGTTTATTGAGTGATAGATTGGTTTAGGCTTTCTCACTATAAGGTCCACTCTGATTGTCATTGGGCAGAATGTATCGTTAACACATTCTTTTTTAGTTAATGATTATTATAAAAGGCATATAATAGCAAAAAATTTCACATTAACTTATAATAAACTTACAACTATTTCTGAGACTCTAAGCACTAAAAAGAGTTCATATATTCACATATGAGTAATAATGCATCTCATAATTTCCGGACTGCAAACAGTTAATTTTTCTAGACTGATTATGCTTATTTTTATATAATTTGTAATGACAACTTGAAATCTATAAAATCGTATTTGGCTCTTATTGCATACCGTGTTAATAATGACAGATAAATACTTATTTAAAATGCAGTGGAAAAAATTCAAGCGGTTTTTAATTCGGATTTGACGCTAATACAATTATTTTTCCTAATCAGTTCCCTGAAATTTCTTATATGGTGTCTGTCTATAATAAGATTTATTTCGGTCATTTCTAATTCGCAATTAAAGTTTGTAGTTTTATTTCTGAATCGCTTTCGTTACTTGCATATACTACCCTACCTATACTACCTTACTTGGCAACTACCTTTAGTAATGACAAATAAATAAAATTTATAACACCCTTAATTTTCTGGAGGACTTTAATAATATATAACATATTCAATAATAAAATAATACTAAAAAGATTTTGAATTTTTTTGAGGTGATTTATTGTTTATTTTAAAGTTACATTATACATATTATACAATTAGAGTAGTAGAAACTTTTCATTTTTTAAAAATACTTATTTAGTGATATCATTAAATTTTTAATTCATAATTATTTTATTTATTGAAATTATTCGTCGATTATTTATTAAATATATCTCTTTATTATAGCTGTTAAAACATAAATACTTACATGCATAAATACTTAAAAATAATACACAAGACTATTTTTAATTTAAACAATAAAAAATTTTCTTAATATTCTCATTTTCATATTTAGTTTTTCATAATTCGAATTTTTTGATAAATCGAATCTTTATAATGTTTTGTCAGCTTAGAAATAACTAAGTTCCATTGTATATCAGTTTTAAATCAGTTTTAATATTTTTCAAGTTAATTTGGCTTCATAATTACATTTTTCATAACATTTGTAAATGTAGTAGAAATTCTAAAGCTTGAAATTCTAATGCGCGAATTCTCTTATTCGTTACCCAAGGAAGCTTCGTTGCAAATTGCTTTTCTGCAATGTTTAGTGAAAACAACTATATTTAAAATGTCGCTTTTGGTTGGTTACTATTAATAAAACTACTTATCTAACTTTTTTCAAAGCATAAAATAGGTTTAAAAAATTCGTATTATGAGAAATGAAATCATCAATAATTCTCTTCCATTTTGTTCCTCTAATAATACAATTTCATATTTTGTTAAATAAATTTGATAATTTTAGTGTCCTGCTTATATAAATGCAATAAAATAAAATCAACCTGCAAATAAAAATAATTATCATTAGTTGAACTATTTCAAAAAATATAGAATAAAATCCAAATCAATATTGGCTGCTTAACGCGAAATTTCTTATATTATTTTTTTTTTTCAATATTCCCCAAATGTCGCGCTTTCAAAAATAAAGCATTAGACAACTCCCAACTAAAACACTTGAAAAAGCGAAGGTGGTGCAATTTGTTTTTCACTAAAACTTTTCAAAACTCATTACATGAAAATTCGCCTGACCTACTTTAACTCGTATCCAAAACAGTGAGACGATTGACGCCGCAGCGCAGCGCCCCCTGGCGAACCGAATACCTAGCGGGACCGCATTGTTTGCTAGGCCGCGCCACGTGGTTGCCATAGTAATCGAATGAAGGGGTCGCACGTGCTCTCCGTGATCCGCAGCGCGGGTATTTTCCTGCCGAATTCGCGAGTGGGGTCGCAATGCGGTACAGCAGAGATCGCGACTTCGATCAGCCTCGGAAGAAGAGGGGGGACAGGTAAAATCGAAGACCCTCATGAGCATTACGAGATTTCCAGTGACATCCTAGAGGCAAGTTAGGGAGGAGCATCTTCCAGACGATAATAAAAATACAAAGGTGATGTTTTCTGACTCAGCGAGAGGTCATCGATCGAGCTCGCACCGTGTTCAAAAAAAAAAATGTGTTGTTCGGACAATATAATTGAGTCATCTGTAATAATCAATGCACATTCACTATATTAAAATGTGTTAAACATATAAACATTTCCATTATAATGTCATTTTCTATACATTTTTAATTAAATTTTAATTACATAATTTACAAAAAAAAAGATTCATACTCATTTTGAATCCTGTTAAAATGAAAATAATGAATTGCAATACAAGTTTCGTTAACTTTTTTTTCATCAGTATTTTACAATCATAACTTCATTCTTCAAAAAAACAATGGCGACTAGACCTCTTAGTCTGGAATATCCAATCATGATAATGCTTGAATCAGACTGATTAGTTCATCTTAACTTTGTTTTTGAAATTCTATCATTTTTAATTTTATAACAGCGATAATGATCGTTACAAAATGAAATGTATTTAATATTGCAATACACATTTGTATAATGATAATAACTATATAACTAAAAGTATTGACGTAAAACATAAAAATAATTTTGAAAAATTTATTAAAATTAAAGAAAAATATATATTTTGTATGTAGACTGTTTTTAGTGTGATAATTGATTAAAAAGTTAATAAGGGAGGGAAGAAACATACAATTTTTATATCTCATGGAGCCTTTGGTAGTTTCGATTGTATCTTGCACTTGTAAAAATTATTATGTTAAAAAAGAAACAAATAGAATTTACAAATTAAATCAATGGACTCAAAAAATCATGTCTCATTCTCCATACGAAAGTAAGGAAAGAATTTATTATATTAATGCAGTAACAAACCAGCGGGAGTAGTCGCCCCAAAACTTTCTCTCGTACTCTCTAATAAGCTTATTATAGCGAAAACCTTTTACATGGCATGGACTTACAATAGTAACGAAATATTTTTTGGCGTAAAATTAGCATTTTTAGTAAATCTATCACATCATTCTTGGTGAGTTATTTAGCGATTAATCTCTAGCATGTGTTAATAGTATCCAAAAATCGAATTTGTGTTTTTGACGCGTTTTTCGCAACCAATTAAAACAAAAATTTGAGCCGGCGTCCTGGCATAGGAGTAGCACGTCTTATGATCTGTATGTTCCGGGTTCCGGTTCCGGCATGGTTCTTCTTCTTTTGTGCTCTATTTGTGAGGTGTGTGAATGTGCCCCCCTGTAAAAAGGGGTTGTGTAAGCGAATGTGATTTATAAAGTATCTAAGTCGTCCTCATGGCCCTAATTGGCGCACTGTTGAAAAAACACGAGACACTCACTCTGCTTAAATCACTGACAGATAACTTTCGGCGGGTTTGTAAAGTGCCATAAGTCACAACACAAAAATTTGACACAAAACTACATTTCTAAACACCAAATCTCATACCAAATTTGATATGGTTAAACAATTGCGTTGTTGAATAACTGTATTTACATGTTTCTGAAAGTACAAACAGACAGACGACCTAATTGACTATAGATGTTAATTCTTCATACTGAATTTTATTCATCTGGCTCTCTTTGTTTTGTAACCATCGTGTTAATTTCTATTCAGCAGTCAGATAGATAGATTTGATTTTGAATAGATTCTATTCAAAATATTAATTCAAAGATTAATTGAAAAAACATTTTATTCCACTGAATAGATTTTATTCCAAATTTGAGAGAAATCTACAAATTTGGTGTAGAGATCGTACACAAAATTTCAACCGTCTAGCTCAAAGTGTTTTTGACTTATTTTCGTTCCTAATAGATGGATATACTCCAAAAAGTTGATTTCGAACTCAGGGAAGATCTAAAACGTGGAGATTGTCAAAATCTCGAGTTCGAATTTTTTCATTACTACACTTTCTCTATACTGCGCATACGAGAAAGTAAAAAAGATACAATCTTAACTGCGCAATCTCTAGAAATCGATAATCTCACACCATAAGCTTCAAAGAAGATTACTATACTCGAAAGTCTTTAATGTGCTCAGAGAAATCGCTTTATGCTTAAGTCACTAGGATCCCACAAAACCGCTGGCTTTTATCATCATATTTAGCTCTTTATAACTTCATGTTTGACTTTCTAACTGGATTTATTGTTTCACTTTTATCTTGCATCAGTGTTTCATTTAAATATATTTAATACATACTTCACATACATACATACACATTTTTGTACACATTTTGCACACATTTTTATTGTACATACTTCTTTTTTTTATTAATATTATCATTTTAAAGTTGATACCTTCTTTTAAATTTTAGCAAGTGTGTTTTTATAATTTGCTCTCTGCCTCCACCATTTGCTTGGCGCAGAATAGCCAAATATGGCTCTTGCGCCAAAAAACACCAAACAAAAAAGCAAACACAAGGTTCCCACGGCCTTTAAGAATCCTTAAAAACTCCTTGAATTTTTTTCTTTCTTTTAGAGCAAAGCGCTAGTTAAATGAAAAAGTAAGAAATTCTTGTGAGATTAGCATTCTTTATAAATTTTATTTCAATTAATATGTAAATGTGTTTTGGAAATGTATTATACCAGTACCTATCATAACCAGTATTAGTTTGCAGGAAAATAGCACCTAGTATTTTCTGTGTGCAATACAAACAGTGAGGATTCTTCCACTGAAAACACAAAATCTACTTATTAAATTAATAATTATAATAAAAATATGGTACCATATTTTTTAGATAACTCCAATTACTTTTGATGGTAACAACTACTTCGGAACTTTTAATACATATATTTTTTTGTATTAAGACGTTCTCTTTCTCTATTGCAAAATCCGATGATAATTGTAATATAATCCTTTGTGTGTGTGTGTGTGTGTGTGCGAGGGGGGGGGAGTATATAACATACATCATTGGATGTTCCAATGGAGAAAGGGAACAATCTTAATTTTATTGATTTTGACTTTCTCACGCTTCTCATCTATTTCAGACCTACCTGAAAGCCACAACTTAGGTTAAATAGTTGGAATTTTCATCCCACTTAAATTATTAAGGGAGGAAACATTTTGGAATAGTGTTCTAAAAGAAACGGGGGGGATATTTTTGCTATTCCAACCTTGATTCTTTTGATTGTAAGATAGCGGATATGAAAATGAGAACAACATAAGCTAGATCTAACCTTGGCTAGCACATCTTCCGAGTTTGTTTTTTTTTTCGAATACAAACACAACGATTGTGAATCTATCAACGTACAGAAGGATTGTAAAATCAATTAAAAAATTTTAAAGGCAGGTTCAGCCCACTAATATGAAATATTTTATTTCGAGACTGTAACGAAACTTCGATATTCTATAAACAATATTCAACACTATACGATACATTTTTGCATGGGAAAATATAAGCGAAACCGAAGCTCTAACAAGTACAAAAGAAAAGAGACTGAAAAAATAGAATTG
This sequence comes from Argiope aurantia, assembly GCA_026543865.1. Taxonomy (NCBI): domain Eukaryota; kingdom Metazoa; phylum Arthropoda; class Arachnida; order Araneae; family Araneidae; genus Argiope; species Argiope aurantia. The sequence continues at coordinate 5,792 of JAPMOR010031339.1, read as the reverse complement.
CCGTAATTAAGATTCCATTATGACAGATACACGATTATTTCTTCTTTTTTTTTCAGTAACTAGATAATGCTATATCTGAGAAAAAATACTTTTTTCCTGTTTTCCTAGTTTGTTTTGGAAAAAAAACTTACTGTTTTCCTATTTGTGTCTACTCTAAATTGTATATCTATATTATTCTATTACTAAGCCATATTATTTACTAATGTTAATAAGATATATTGGCGTATCTGACGGATTCAGTGTGACGCGACAGGCGACTAACGGAGTGTTAAGGATTTTGTGACGATGTTATATCTAGACAATGATTTTTTTCCTTTCCATTCCTCTTTTATTACCTGTTAATTATTCTTACTTGTTTTTCAAGACAACCTGTCATTTCTGCTCTTACATTCCAATGCAAAAACATTACAATAAGCTCTGAGATAACTCTCTCTGTATTTAAAAGTAGTAAAATGACAAATTTGGGTGCTTCTCCATTTCGAGGTCCATAAAAAAAATCACCAAACTGTTGGCGATTTTTTTAAGTTTGCTGTTGTTGTTTTTTTAGTTATGTTTGTTGGCGATTTGGTAAAAATAATTTGACTGTCGCCAACGACCCTCGGAATATAAGAGTACTTTTCCGTTTGTGAGGGTCGTTAAAAAATCGCCACATTGTTAGCAATTTTTTTACGATTTTCAACGTCAACGGCCCTCGGAAACGGAAATATACCCAAATTTATTTCAAAGCAGAAATTAAAGGTACGCAATCGGAAAAACAAACAATCAGAAATGTCAAAATAGAAAGAAAAAAATAAGAATAATTTTTAAGGAATTAAAAATATTTGAGTGATGTTTTTCACTTCCGAAATCTTGCAAGGTAATTAATGATGAAAGGAAAAAGTGTTCATTAAAGGAATTAAAAATAGTATCTATTAAGATGTGGATAGCAGTAATACCAATACGACAGTTAGTACAAACAGGCGCACTCTCTCCATATTTCAGATATTTGGAGTTAAAAATGAATGCACCTATGTAAGTGAAAAGGAAATATTCCTATAAAGGAAGAATAGGCCGTAAACCAATGGAAGGTTTGATTGCATGTAATTTATTGCGAATTTGTTCATTCCATTTTTTTTCCAAATAAAGTTAAAGTGGAAAGTAATAAAAATTAATTAATAAAAATTAGTCCAAGTAAAATTAATACCGGAAATGACTAATCAGAATTTGCAGAAGAGTCCTCTGCTTCATTGCTAGAAATGTACACATGAGTCGATACCCAAAAAAAATTAGATAAAAACACTATTTTGAAAATGTCGTAAAACATGTAATAATTTGCAGGTAATTTGATGCATTAGATTATCATTATAGTGAAAGAGAATTTAGCAAATGTTTGAGAATAGCCAGGTAAGTCTTCAAGCTTTACCATTTTGATGATCTGTAAAGTGTAATTTTTTGTTTAAAATCTCTGTATATAAAAAAATGGTTTCTGTATTTTCTTTATAACGGTTTCTGTAACGCCTTTCTGTATACAAAAAACAAAACGGCAACATAATATTTTCTAAATTGTACTTTTTAAAGCATAAATACCATCAGAACTATTTCAATAATGTTTGTAAACATGTTCACGAATTTTGAGCTTCTTTTAGGATCCCAAAAGTTGCATTCAGTTCATGATTTAGGCGAATTTGGCCCAATCATTGTCAAAGCATTTTTTTGCATCAGAAAGTGAAAAAAATTCCAAGTGATTATTATTAATTTTTTTGGATTTCATCACGATAATTCTAAGAAAAATGATTCAAAATATTAAACTATTCAATATACTTGATTTACGGATTCAAATGAAAGAGAAAACGGTAAGGAAAAAAATAGCAAAAATCTTCTCAATACTTTGATAGTGATTATGTGTCGAAATAGCTTTTGTTATTCTGCATTCAAATTTCAGCTGTTTTCTAAGAAATGGTTAAAATAAATACGAAATTTCACTGATTTTACTTATTATGATGCGATAGTAAATTTTGAGATACTTCATTAGTGAAGACTTTTTATCAAATTAATATTTGGGAATTTTACAGAATATTGTTTACATACCATTAAACATTTGGTTTCCAAACAAAAAAACAAACATTTCATTTTGACAGCAAAATGAATTATAGATATTATACTCTTTAAAAGCCTATTAATGCAAAAATCTTCCGTTTTTACAAGATTTCTGTTCAACCGTTAATTAAAGAAATAAGAGTTTTTAATTTACTTAGTGCATTTTGAAACAAGATCTAATGACAAACCAAAAATATGCTTTATGTAGTAATAATATCCCATTTAGAAGTGTATTAATTCTTTAATATCTAATAAGATTTCTTTGGAAAACTTAATAAATAATTTTACATTTCCAGTAGCTCTATACATTTTTATGTTTTCAAAAGCATGGATAAATGGACTTGTGCTTATCTTTTTTTCAATACAATTTTAGGCACTTCATTTTCATCATGTTTATAAATAATTTGTATGCTTAAATGCTGCTTATTTTTAGAAACTTACAAAAAATTACAAATCTATTTTGATAAGAAACTAATGAAAGAAAAATAAACCTATCTTTTATTATTATTTGGCCAATCAATGATCGCATCTTATCATTATGGCGATAAATTCGGTATTTCGATACATTGATTTTTTTAAAATTAGTTTTCAAAATTATTCGATTTATCGACAGCATGACGATGAATGATGGTCGTGGATGAATCGCGACTCAATAAATCGATGCGAATAATTAATGTTCAATTTCGATGCTTAAAAGGTATTTACTACAACTTTTATTATTAATGCACTTATAGAGTTTTTGCAAATATATGTGTTGCTGATGCTTTGCCTTCTAAAACCCATTTTAATTTATTATCATGTAAGGAACCAATTCGAGATAACATGTTTTGAAATAAAAAAAAAAGAAATATGGTCCCAAATTGCAAATTTCTTAATTTTTTTTTAATTTAAATGTATCTATTACGGAAAGTGTGTTGTACAGCAAAATAGTTTTGCAAATTGCATAGAAACTACGGCAAATTACATCGGCGCACATATCTCAACGATGGAACAACAGTAAGTTGACAGACAGTTCCTTATTGTAAAACTCTACATTTTATATCAAGCATTTGAAATTATATTTATACGAATTTTAGTATCATTTTAAATTTGTAAGATTATTTGAGACAATGAAAAAAATTCTGGTTGTCATTTTTATTGATCATAGAAAAATGTCCTTTTTAAGATATTTACTATGCTATACTGGGATTGTGTGTGTGTGTGTGTGTGTGTGTGTGTGTGTGTGTGTGTGTGTGT
>JAPMOR010031334.1:0-39960 GCA_026543865.1 Argiope aurantia | reverse complement strand
TTGGCACCTCTTGCATTATCAGGCATATGCTGAGTAATAAATTGGCATCTCTTGCATTATCAGAAGATATTTATTGTGAATTCATATCATATTCATAGTCTTCTATTTTCTCTTGGATGAAATGTATAAAAAAACAATATTGCAATTATTGAAGAATTATTAGTCCTTGGTGATCAATTGATTCGTTGGGTTATTAACCAGTTAAATGTTTCGATTTCTTCGGAAAATGCGTTTCTAAATTGTGTCACAAAAATATAGCGATGACGTATATTCTCGTCAAACAAAGAGTATGTGTAATATGAAATTATTTTGTTATGCAATGATTTTTTTTATTTCAAGTATCACATTTATTTTAACTAACATACAATTTTTGTATATAAACGAAAAGAAACGTAAGAAAATTAATTTATTATTTTAATTTGCTGTTAGAGAATGGTATTGAGCAAAGCATAGTACAGTGCATAATAATCTTTTATTTGTTGCTTTGATTTCGACTTGGCCTCAAAATATTTTAAACTTATTGAAATTTATTTTTTAGTTTTCACTAAAATTGTAACTCAAACTGCAAATTGTCACTACATTATCATTACTCCTGACGAATAAACTGGTCATAAGCGAAATGTTGAACCTTTTCCATAACGAGTATTCTCGTCAGAAATAATTAACTGGTTAAAAGTTTCAATTATACATTTCGTGTTATTTAGTTTTTCCTTGAGGTCTTCTTTTTTCTCAGGGAAATATTTTTAAACTTTCGATAGATATATAACGGAACTCCTACAGCGTTCTGTTCGTTATGCTATACATTTCCCTAATTTTCTGTCGGTAACTTTATATATCCAATTATAAATGGAGAAAGAAAACTATAATGTATAAAAAATGGGCGCACTTAAAAACTTATTCACCTTTGCTTGATTCAGAAGTTAAATCTTTTATTGTAAATACAACTAAATCTCAAAAATTTCATTAAAAGCATGCCTTATTTAGAAACACACTCAACATAGAAAAAGTAAATCACATCGTTATATTTTTATCATCAACAATGGGGAAGAGGGGAAGTTAGGATGAAATATATCGTTTTCATTCTTGTAATAAATTTTTTTTCTTCGACAATGAACAATATTGCTGAAAATGTGGCAAAAAAAATTATTGTAATTAGAAAGGTAAATTGTTTTTCAATTTTTAGATGATTTTAAACTTTTTTTTTTGGTTTAATATTTTTTGGGAATTATGCTGAAAAATTTCAGCATTTCACTTTATTATTAATTAAAATTCTGATTAAAACTTTAAAAGAAAAATATTTCCATTTGCGCATTCCTACTCTTCAACGAATATGTATGACAATTGAAATAACTCTAGATAAAAAGATCTTGCCCGTTAAGCGCTGACACACAGACAAACGCGGTTTCTATTATTATTATTAAGATAAATGTCCAGAGTTCGTTTTCTTATTTGCTTAAATGCTATTTATTAGCGATCACTTAAGCAACAGAATTGTTTTGTTGTAACTATAGAAAGAAATAAAAAAAAATTATGATGGGTTTGCTATTTTATTCCTCCTGTTTTATTATATTTTTGTAAAAGAATACTGCATTCATCTACTATATTTATTGACTGAAGTTATATAGACGATGTTGAAGAATCGGTTGGGGGAAAACAAGTTATCAACTCATTTAGATGCCGGATAGATGATTTAGCTAAGCCATGTTGTTTTTCTTCACAAGTTAGTACACGTGTTGCAAAGCAACTTTTACATGGGTGAAATCGTTATTTTATTTGTTGAACGAATTATTGAACGGTGAACGAATTATTTTGAAAATTTGCATTGGGAGCGATTATACATTTTATATTAGAAATTTCGCTTGTTGTTTATTGTTGAAACGATTATGATAATTTTACTTATTTCGCCACAGTTTTTTTAATATCATTATTTTATTTGCTGATGTATATACAGAATACATAATACAATACTGAAGCAGTGTCCAATATGGCAGTTAATTCCCTATTCGCGATGATTGAAAGCAGTAATAATTCAAATAATGAAATTATTTTAGTAACTGTATATATATTTGTCATGATTTTTTAATTTTATTATTTAAAACTATTGTGAAGCATTTCCAGAGCTTTCATAATTTGTTGTTGGTCTAGCATATCTCGGGGTGGGGGGAGACTTCTGAATTTTCAATTAACAATTACGATTTAAAAATATATAGGAATTGTGTGGCCGAGAAAAAGAAACTTTTGAAATTTTAAAACTTTGATTTATTTCACTTCGGGAGGCATAGTTTATAAAGAATAAGTGGTAAGAAATACGTCATTCTACATCGCGATACACGCAAGAGCAGAAGAGCAAAAAAGACCGAAAATTTTCCCTTCGGTGGTTTTACTATGAGATTTTAATAGGGATTTCTTTGACACGTGTAGTCTTAGGAAAAAGAAATGTAGGTATTTTTAAAAGAATGCTGTTAACATTAAGGATTTTTTATTCCTTCACTCGGTGCATAAGAACCGGCTGAATTCAGCAGTTTTGCAGAGTGCGTGTTGTTTAATTAAATAAAGTGGTAATTGGACCAGTAAATAAGAGTACATTTTTGAATGAAGTTAATATGGACTAAATTAAGATTAAAAAAATTAACACCTGTTCTGTTATTAAGGTATATATAATAGTATATCACGTAAGCTTATATCGACTGAGAAATCCGTTTGAAGTAAAATTAATTTTAATATTTTCTGTTATGCTTTGTTGCAAGAATTTTTAATTAAAAACATAGAATTAAGGAGAAAATCGCAAACATATCTTTGAATTATTATATGGTATTTTCTGTTCTAATATTTTATTGAAAAAGCCCTCTTTTTGAAAGTGGGACCTTATATTTTAAAAAATTATCTAGATGGTTGATAGTTTCTGCCGTTCTGATTTAAAATTATGCTGCATTTATAGTAAAATCAAACTTACTAAAAATCTGAATTTTAACATTTTGATAGGCATAAAATGTTTTTTAGCATTTTTATAAAGTATTCTCATTCATATATTTACTACCTGTCCTATAGGTACGACTACCAGGTTTTGCTGGAGAACGCAACGTTCTGCCTAGTACCTCGGGGTCGTCGCCTGGGCTCGTTCCGCTTCCTGGAGGCACTCCAGGCGGGTTGCGTGCCCGTCCTCCTGAGCAACGGCTGGGAACTGCCCTTCAGCGATGTCCTGCACTGGGACAAGGCCACCGTCTGGGCAGACGAGAGGCTATTGTTGCAGGTGAGCACATTTAATTAAAAAGCTTATAATATCTTTTGAAGGAGGAAAAAAATAGGTAACAGTATGATTACATTTAAAAAAGTCTTCCTTTGCATATTGTAATACAGTGCTTCATCGCGTGATAATTAAATAAAAAGTATGGGTAAATTTAAAACAATCTTCCCTTGCATACTATTATACATTGCATAATATATTCGAATGTAGTGCTTCAGCGCATGACAAGTAAGCAAACAGCGTGATTACATTTAAAACAGTCTTCCTGTTTGTACTGTAATAAATTGTATAATATCTTCCAATACAGTGCTTCATCGCAAGATAACTAGGTAAACAGTATGATTACAATTAAAACAATCTTCCTTCGCATACTGTAATACAATGCATAACATCTTCTAATATATTGCTTCATTGCGTGATTAAAATACTAAATGTGCTGCGCTACTGTAATATTAGATACCAGTGTACAGGCAATTAACTTTACAATCATTATTAAAGATTTTCTCTGTTTTGCTCTAGGCCGCGGTGGCCTGGTGGTAAGGTCTCGGCTTCCGAACCGGAGGGTTTCAGGTTCGAGACCCGATTCCACCGAAGAACTGTCGTGTAAGGGGGTCTGTTGCACGTTAAATCCGTCCTGACCAAACGTCCTCCCACTGGTGTGGTGTGGTGTGGAGAGGGGGGTGCCAGCTTAGGTGTCGTCCTCGTCGTCTGACCGCGGTTCAAAATTACGAGGTTCGTCCCAAAATAGCCCAAGTGTTGCTTCAAATGGGACGTTAATATAACTAAACCAAACCAAACCAATCTCTGTTTTGCTCTAATATTCTTCATGAAACAGCAAAACCATTATCTGTATGGTTAGCCTTGAATATAGTTTTAGTAGATTTAAAACTGTATTTAAAAGAATATTTTAAATTTAAAACATTCTTTTTCTTTTTATTATTATTCTTTTTTAATTTAAAATATTCTATATATGTAGTAAGTTTTAAGGAGATCTTGGGTTAGTGGTTCCCCTGGACTGCAACCCCATTAACTATTAGTTAAGATGACAATCGGTATGTTTTTTTTCTCCCATCAATTCAATTACACTCATTGTTTTTTATCTTATAATCATGCAATTCAAAATGTACTATATTCTACTACATAAATGTACAGTACTATATTTTACTATACCTAAGGATAGGTTCATTTGATAATTGATATTTATTATCTAATATATATATATTATCTAATACTTTTCTTTATGAAATCTAATCATTGGATATCCTCTTTAGTGCTCGGTAGTTAGTTTTGGGATCAAAGTACTCCTTTTGTTTATTTAACTATTTACAACGGGTATAAAGAGAGCTAGCTATATAGAGGATCATTATTTCTTCTTTGGGATCATCTGCATCGTTTATTTTTCTGAGATTGCTTTCGTCCCTTTCATTGAAAAACAATTGAGTTTAGTGATTGAATGGGTCACGGAATCGGATCATAACCTGTGGTACATTACCTGGATAATTAGGAGCAATACTTTGTTTTGTGTAATGGACTGTTCTTGTGCTGATAAATGTGGCGTACGTTGAATGCTATCTATTTGTGCTTTCTTGTATGGTACTTGTCATTTCCATCTCTATCATTTCCTCTTCACATAAGCAATATTATCTTCCTTCTTTCCCTTTTGTCTTGTCTTTAAGGGTATTCAATATTTTTTTATTATTATGAACATAATTTTTATTTCCTCATATGCCCTCTCTCGTATATTACTTATACTTATTTTCATTTCCTCGTATACTATTATATTTATTTTTACTTACTTGTATATTTTCTCTCGTATACTCTCTGTATACGTAATGTAGAGAAGTATAGTAATCGTCAAAAAATTCGAACTCGAGATTTTGACGAATATTTATGTCTATTCTCACTATGTCTATGTGAGAATCTCTCACTTCGAAAAATGCATTTTTAGAAAATGTGTGGGACAAAGATAACTGAAACCTGTTTTGAACTAGTCGGTTAAAATTAGGTATACGGTTTTTACATCAAATTTTGAGTTAAATCTGTTCAGAAGTCCGTCTGTTCGACTACTAGTTTTGCCACAATAATTACAAAACGAATAAAGCTAGATAGATAAAATTCAACACACGTATTAAATATCTCTAGTGTAGACACATGTCAAATTTTGAGCGATTTCCATTTACAGGTTGACTGTCTGTCGATGTGTACTTTCAGAAATATGTAAACGCGGTATTTCAAAAACGCAGTGACTTAATATAATGAATCTAGTATGAGATTTTGTGACTATAAGTGCAGTTGTTTGTCAAATTTATTTCAATCAGTGTGTGTGGGGGGGGGAGACGTGTCTAAATTACAAAATTGGATTTTTGGATGCTATTAACGCATGCTAGGGATTAATTGTCAAATAAAACGCCAAGGATTTCACGACTGATTCTGTAAAAATGCTAAATTCACGCCAAAAGTTAATATTTCATAACTATTGCTCACCAATGCCATGTGAGGCGTTCTCTGGCTTGACAAGTTTATTAGAGAGTGTGCGGGAAAGTTTTAGAGAGACCACTCCCGTTGGTTAATTTTGTTTTAAATTCATTTCTCCAATTAACTTCCTTGCCTCTGGCAACATAAAAATTGTAGCTCAATTATTGCGTATAATATGACGTGATTCACTTGAATTAAACTTCCTATCCATTTCCATTCGTACCCTTTTTTCTTCAAACTACTATCTTTTTCGCCAACCATTAACAATTTTATTTTCAAAAATTTCTGTATTTCTGTGAGCGTAATTTTCTGTAATCCTGCATAAATTTTCCTTATCTCATTTAACCTTCTTGCCTCGAACAACATAAATTGTCTCAATTATTGCAAAACGTTTGCTTTGATTCTCCGGAGTATTATTTTTCATTTCCTTTCTCGTCTTTTTCTTTTCTATAATCTCTGATATTTTCCCCTTTTCCTCCTAACATTAAAGGAGGGGGGGGGGCATATGCAATAATCTCCTTTTTTTTGTTATGAACCTTATTTTATACAGTATAAATATTCGTTTTATTGGTTAATCATCTTGCCTCGGGTTGCATAGGAATTGTCCCCCAATTATTACATAATATGACTTGATTTCTTATAATAGCATTGTTTAGAAATTTCTTTTCTAAAAGTATTTGAATTTATTCTCCAGTACGTATTACATATACAGAGGGTGATCTCACATTTTATTAGACATTTTGGATGTAATGTATACACCGTTATTTGATTTAAATTATTTTCATGAATTTCTATAAAATAAAATTATAATCCAGTATTTAACTTAAAAAGAGTTTAAGAGAAGTTTTTTTAAAAATTATTCAGTTTAATGTTTTTGTTATTATATTTAAGACTAGCGTTTTTTAGCGACCAGCGAGTTGTTTCTTTTTAATTTCGACTATATCTCTTATGTTTAATTTGATGTTAGTAATTCCAATAAAAAGGATTTTTAAGCATCAGATTGTGACATATATTAAAGTTGTATATATTAAGAATATTCACATATTGTTTAACATTTTGCCTATTATATTAATGGATCTTCATAAAGAAATCCCGTTTCATGACATTATGAAGTCATTATAACTTAAACGACTGAATTATCAGTTTTAAATTGCACGTTGTCCTCTGAGGACAATAACAATGGAAAACAAATTCCAAGATTAAATTTCCAATGAAGCAATGGAAACAGTTTGAATTTAATTGTAATAACGAATTACTTTGTTGAAAACTCTGAAAAAAAATCCAAAATTCGAAGGGGGGGAAAAATTACTGCACAGTTGGTAAAAAAATCATTAAAAAAAAATTTTTTTTTGTCATGAAGACAGTTACTAGTTCTGTATAAAAACCAGGGAGGATCGTAATTAGAGGATTAATACAGTTAAGTAATCGTCGGGTGAAATAATTTTAATTATTTAATGTTCCGAGTAAAATTACAATTCTATTATGTGTATTTTATCTGAAAAATTAAAAATCTTACCCTATACCTTTAAAATTATTTATCATTTTGTGGTGGAATGACGATCATTATGATCCGTGCAGTGGAAGCAACAGGGCGTATGTTTGCGGGAGCATTTCTTTAATAATCACTTTAACAAACACAAAGGTAAAACAGGACATTCACGCGCGCACTTAATAGAACAGCATATCATCTCATTTTCATTACCATCGCAATACACTATGGGATGCGTACCTAATCAGGCATCGCCATCTATTATCCAAAAGAGAAGGTAGAGTAATGTAACTGCTACAATTTATTGAATTTTATTCAACAACTCGAATCAGTCTAATTGCAGATTTTTTTTTAAAATTTATTGGGCCAATCAAAATTGGTTGGTTCAAAGCTCATCTCTTAAAAATCCTTGCAAAAATTTAACCACTTCTATTCGCAACCGTTATAAGGAAAAAAAGAAAAAGTGCTGGTTAGGAGTATTTGAAAGAACTGTCATCACGTGGCCGCAGAACGGCGCAGAAAAGCCAACATCACATCACATCACATCAGTTTGACGAAGTGTCTTGTGCGAGTGAGTGAAATCTCTTCTCCTTTCAATTTTGCCTCGGAAAGGATTGCTCTTGGGGGCGCCCTCATAAATAGTCGTCTGGAGAAGGGATGGCCCGAGGCCTCGTATCGATTACTTAATTAAGCAGCCCTTTCCTTCCAGATTACAGGTCTGCAGGGAATAACTTGACTGGTTATCTTTGCTTCTCCGTTCTCTTTCCGCCTTAGAGTTGCTGATGCTCCTCAAGATTTTCTTTTTATTTTTATTTCTTTACCTTCGCAAGTCGCCAAGCGAGTTTTCTTTCCTCATAGTGTTTTGAGTTGATTCTTTTCGGGCTTTGTTTTAACGTGGATGGGTTTAACTAATGATAAGTGGCAAAGTTTATCTCAAGATAGCATTTTCGTAACGTTCTTTAAGAATTTTTCTGTTGCGGCATGTATGTGTTTGTTTTGTTATTGCCTGACTATTATACTTAGTGGAAGATTTATATTATTCTTTTTTAGAGTACTTTAGAGAGATACAGAAAGGAGGAAAAAAAAATCTTAATTGGTGTAAGAACGCTAAATATTGCTGATGGGCATTTTAGAACAGAAAAGTGAACCAGAAAGTGGAATCCAAAAATAAGTGAATAAAATATTCTATATCTTAATATTTTGTCGAATTTGTTCAATTGTGTACTATGGAAAAAGTTCAAGGCGTAGGAATAATGGGAGACATCGCTTTATCTTATAACTTTAAACGAGCAATTCTTGTATATTTCTCTGTATATACATATATTCATTAATTTTGTGTATCTCGGAAATGGCTCTAACGATTTGAATCAAATTTTATATTTAGATAAGGTTTTACTTTTTGTTTATCGATATAGATGTCTTTCCTGAAAATATGCGATTTTTCACGCATGGACACACGCACACACATACACGCGCGCGCGCAGCTTGGTCTTCCAGATATTCATGCAATAAAACAGAAAACAAAACATTGGTTGTAATTGCACAGTCGAAGCATACACCAAGACAACACTTGCAGAAATCAAAAACATTTAACAAATCATTATTAAGCAACAGCAACACCAACACCACATAACCCTCAACTAGTCTCTCTTTCATGTTTCTAATACTCAATTGAGCTCAACTCAATTGCCAACTACACAGTACTGACTGAAGTCTGATTCTCGGCATTTTATTCTGCTCGTGAAAGAACAAAGAAATTTTTTTAACAAACGTTCATACTCGAACTGTAATGGCGATGTCGCGAAGATTCTGAGTACTTCGTTTTTGTCATATAATATTTAGTATGTTTGGGAGAACTTTTCCTAATTTTTGTTGAAAGTTAAAAATGATATGCTTCTCAGTGGAAGATGTTATTCGGTTTATTTTTGTATATTTAAACCTTCTTAATGAAAAATAATTATTTTAATAAACAACAACAAAAAAAAAAGCTGTATGATGCGATATTTTTTTGATAGAGAGTGGGAAAAAGGATGAAAAAAGATTCGAATCTTTTGTTCGAAATGTTAATACATGTGAAGTTTTAGTTAATCTTAACTTACTTCAATTATCATCCTATTGAAGAGCGTTGCTTACTCGATTAAAGAACTTACTCTTTTGTCCTGTGATTTTTAATTTTCCCTATACGATAGCTACAAATTATAAAGAGTTAGACTAATAGAATTTGATATATAGATTTAGTATCTAAAGTACAGCTTTATCCAAGGTCTATTGTTTTATGTGGGGCAAGGGCACAACAAGTTTATTGGAGAATGTGCAAGAAAGTTTGGGGAAACCACTGTCGCTAATCTGAGACTCAGTTCAAACAATTCATTTTTATTTTTATTTTTGCATTTCTCCAATAATCCATTGTGAGGTTTTGGGATATTATTTTATTATCAGGTTATTAAGAACTCTCAAACGGATATTTTCCTTCCACCTCTACAAAGCAATCTCCCAGACATATCTAAATTGGTATATCTTCATGAAAATTCGTGGAATTTGCAACATCAGTATTGAAGCGCTTCAGAATGGAACTGTTTATCTTATATTTATTTATATCACCTCGTAATTGAGGATGAAAAGCATGGTGGTTGGTTCTCGCCACCCTTGTGAGTACACGAAAAGGGTAGGAGACTGTTTTCTCCCATCGATGATGGGAAGTACTTCCTTAGGGAAAGATTGTACCGTGGTCGGTGATGGCCCTTAGGACCTATTACTCAACCACAGTTCCCGCCAGTATTGCTGTTATGGTGGTCCGGTCATTTAAGAATTTCCTTGTGCCTTCCAGCGGGTCAGAGTAGCCAGTTTGTGATATATTTATTTCCCCTCTAGACACTTCACGATGTCACTTTCCGGTAATTACTTTTTACTGTATCTTTGCTGCGTGAATATTCGTTCCAGTGTCTTGACATCCTTATCTGAAAAATTCATTACATTTATTTAAAAAAGGGGGAAAAAATACGATTCGATTTTCAGAAATCTATTGCAAGACACCCGGTAGATTGATGTTCGTTTAACTATACATTAAGTTTTATTACTTTTTAGCCTTTTTTTAATTCAAAATTACATCAACCAGTGTGTATTAAAAAGTAATGATGAAATTTGGTGATATTCTCTCAAAGCGAAGATTCTGGCGTATAAAATATGAAAGTAATTGTCAAATTTGAACCACTCATATTGTAAGAGAGAGAACGGTTCTAATATTTATTAATAAAAAAAAAAAACCAAAAATCGCATACAATCATTCATAGGGGAAAAGGTCTTTTATTAAAATAAAATATTGTTGAAATCATCTAGCCTGTATATCTTGATATCACTAACTGATGGCAACCGGCTAATAGATTTCAATCACATATTAAGATATCATTGCATTAAATGCAAAAATTTATACGTGGTAATAGATAGCATAGGGAAATGGGTACATCTTCTTGGTAATTAGAAATTTGCACATATAAGTTCAGACAGGACAATTAAATATTAATGCTCTAGCTGCAGACATTTATACCATCACACATAAAATGGAAAAATAACCGGGCACAATACAACGTCAGTACCTCATAAGCAAAAGAGCAAGAACCTGTCATTTCTAGAGCTCTTCCGTCTCTTCCCAAATCCTTGGCGAAACACCAGCATCCGTTTGTAACGACATCCATTTTAATGCCAGCTTCAACACTTCAGAATTGACATTGACATGGTTAATTAATATTTATTCACGCCATTCTTCATAAGAAGGGCGAGAAAAAATTTTTTTTTTTGTCCCATCCGATTTTCCGGAGAGAAATCCTTCGTTCTCATTCTCCTGTACTTCTCATAAAGATCGCCGGGAATTGCCTGCAGTCGTCTATCGATTACCTAATTGGAGCCCCCCCTCCCTCCCTTCTAGATTACCCCTTAGGGGAAAAACACGCGTCAATCCTCCTCCCTGGTACACGTTGGCGAAGAATTGGAAGGATGCCAACCATGGCTCCCGTGTGTTAACGTGTTATTTAAAAATAAAGCGAGGCAAGAAAAATATCGCCAGTTTTAAATGAGAAAGATGCTTTTGTGTGAACGATGGCGATTTTTTGTTGTTGGCTCTTTTTTTTTTTTTTTAAAGCAAATGCGGTGTTTCAAGTAGGATTTTCATTGAAAAATGGATTCGCCCGTTATTTTAGCGCATAGTTATGCATGACCGACTGTCACTCAGGATTTTGAATAGAGTAAAGATTGGAAATGCTTGTGTGAAGTTTGTATGCTTTTTTGGAATGGGTTTTTCCAGAAATAGTCTCGTTTTTTTTTGTTGTTTTTTTCGTTCATTGTAGATTCTTTGTGCTACTTTTCCCCCCGTGTTTATGGAGACAATGAGCAGAAATTGGATGGAGTTTTGTTGAAAGGTTATATATTTTTTTATACGGCTGAAAAATGGTTTTGTCGTTTAGAATATGTAAAGAATGATGAATTCCTGTCATTTTCATAAACATAGCCGATAGTAGGAAAATGCAAAATAAATAAATAAAAGAAGTACTGGAGGGAATTTTCTGTCTTTATATTTCTCGTATACTTTCATAATAAATACAGCATGGTATATTTTGTGTTCTACTTTCATGATATTTTTCTCTGTATAAAGATGAATATTTGCTTGTATGTATTATTACACAAATCTTGTTTATGTCAGTTCTTGAAGAGATTTCTTAAGACATTTCAAGACAATTGAATGTTGCTGTTAACTTTTCCAAATTAAAAATTAATGAAAATTCTTCATCTTTTAAGTTAATGTATTTTAATTTTTGAAAGTTTATTAAAAAATATCGTATAGAAATCTAACGAGAGTTTTCTGTTTTTCGGAAATATCTTACCTAGATATTATCTTATATAAATGCTTTTTACGCTGCCATAAAAATTACGAAAATAGCTTCTTAATCATACCAATTTCATTTCCGTGCAATTAATTCTCTAATTTTAATATTTAAAAAAATTCAAACAAATTTTTAATTAGATTTCTGATTTTCATCTCATCAATATAATGTTATTGCCTATCAAACCAATCAATCGCCTAATTTCGCCATTGTTAAAATTGAGATTAAAAATTGCTTTATTTAGACATTAACTTCGACGGGATCATTTCCCTATTATTTCGTTACTTAAATGCGATTAATCCGTTATTATTCATAATCACCAATAATGATTAGTAACGATCACCAATAGTGATTATTCATAATTACCTTTACTACTATTGGTGATTATGAATAATTACTACACTTATTAGTGATTATGAATAATTACCGTTCATTATATAAAATCACATTCGCCAATTGTAATTATTCATTATCACCACTACAATGTTGGTGATTTTGAATAATCACCAATAATTATACATATTCATTTGATTAATCACATTTTAGCTATTATTCCAGGTGGATAATTATACAGACACACCGGATTAATCACATTCATCAATAGTAATTATTCATTATCATCACTACAATATTGCTGATTTTGAATAATCACCAATAATTATACATAGTCATTGGATTAACACTTTTTCATTGATTCACTAATTTGTAAAATATAAGAATTTGTTTTAATTCTTTTTCTATATTTTCCTGAGTAGCAAATACGGAACATACATAGCTTCGAATAATATTGAGCTTCTTTAAAACTTTAGCCTTTATTTTTCAACAAATTTACATTTAATCATTTGCTTTTCATCTTCAGATATCGTCTGCTGACGATTATGTTTACTGTCGCTAATTGTGGAATATTCTTTGAAAAATATATGAATGCGAAATGAATTACTTTCGGTAGAATATTTTAATAGTTCCAATGCACGGTTTGAAAATACATCGCATAGTCTATTGTCGGGTAAACCATTAAAATCGGAAAATGTTTATGAAATTTTCCTCACGAATTGAATTTTAACATGGATGAATTGGAATTTAAGTGAGAAAAAGGATTTATCCATTTGCGTGTTGAGCACAATGAAGATTTCTATTTGGGATGTTTCAGATAAGATTGTAATTAATATTTATGATTTGTTTCTCTTCATTTCTAACAAACGATTCTAGTTCATTAAGTTTTGTTCTTGTAATCTATGCTAATAATAAAGATGAATGTTTGTGTGTATTTGTTGCCTCTTTACAGGCTAGAATATTTGATCTAGAGCTTCTTTTTTATCGTACCAGTTTAATAATCCTGCAAAGCTTTCTTAAATTTTGATCTTTAAAAATCTTTTAAATTTTTTTTTTTTTTGCTTAAATTCCAACAATAAATTACATTATTGCACTGAAAAACAAGCCGTTTTCCTTGTTTCGTCAGATCGCATGATTTTCTTTCACTGTTAAAGATTAAAGTAGCAATATTCTCTTTAATTTCTATATAGTTAACGAGACGATTAAAAAAAAATGAAGTTGCAATACCGCAAAATTTAAAAGATTTAATTAAATACACATTTACGCTTTTAATAGTGCTTTGATGTCATAGGATTGGTCTCCATTAGAAAGGTTCATATGTACAATGAATGGAATTTATATAAAGTAATTAAAAGAACTCATTTTGAATTTTCAATCACTTGACAGAATTATGAACATATATTGTATTTAAGCGATTTATCTGAAATTTAATATAATCAATAATCTCATTGAACCAGCTGGTTGCTTTACTCGGCAAGTATTTTATAAAGTTGTATTACTCTTAACATATATGAATTCAATCTATCGAATATTTCCCAAGTTCCATCACATTGTTCCAATTTGAGCTTTTCGTGTCAATTCAAGTTGCCTTGCACCTAATTTTCTACATCACAGTTGAGGAATGGATAATCGCCGATGTGTTAAGAAAACTTGAACACAGCCTATTACAGGGTGTGAACCGGTCACGAAAGTGACGGAAAGTGACACGAATTTCCGCTGAAAGTCACGATATTTTTATAGCCATAAAGAACTTCCTCAGTATTATTCGGAGCTGGGGAGGAGAGTTTGGTCCATCTGACATAATAACTGTTCTTAAAACTTATTCATTTTAGGGATTGGGGGAGGGGATCACAATCTATCGACTAAGCGACCTCTCCGTTATAAAATGAATTCATTACTTTTACCAAGTCATTGCAGGACCGTGGGAGGAGGGCAACAATCGTCTTGCATACCATGTGCATATGAAACCAAATAAAATATGGAAATCATAGATTTCCCTACTTTTTCCCATTAGTGCAATTATTTATCTTTGAATGATAAAAATAAATAAATAAAATAAAGTAAGATAATTTTTTTTAAAGATTGGAAATCAAATTTTGCATTTATGTTTCGTTTATTTAAAAAATGTATGTAGGAAATTTATCATAAAATGCGTGCTTTAATATTTATTCTTGACTCCTACCAATTTTAATTTTTTTTGGGGGGGGAGGTTATTAGTTATTATAACTGCTGTTTCATTTTAGGCAACTGTTTATGGTACCTGTCCGGACAATTTTTATAATTATGCATAAGTAAATAATACGATTCATTTAACCTTATCATTGAACCATTTTAATAAAGCAATTTTAGTAAACTGTAGCCACAAAGCGTTTTTACACTGAAGATGTAACTTTAGAAAACAGAAAGTAAAGATAAATATGTAATAATATACTTTGTTATTTACTTTAAAACAGCCTAAGAGGATAAATTAATCTAAATTCATTTCAACAAACTATCCAAACGTAAATGCTTCTTCACTAACTGTAGCCACGTAATGCTTTGTCATAAAAATGATTCGACGAATCTCATTTATGAGTTGCGTAATATACAACTTTGATGATTAATAAATAAAATAGAAGTTCCGATAAAGTTCCAGTTTAGGTAAAAGTAACTTTTCTCTGTAACATATTTGCAAAACATTTTTTGAAGAAATAGGCATGGAGTTCCTTAACAATTTTTATTCTTCATTATTTAAGGAATGAGTCTAATTTTTTTTTTAATCTATCATCAAATTGATTTTTTGTTAAAGCCATGACGAGTACAATGGAAAAGGTAAAAGAAGTATTTTGAATTTATGCAATTTTAGAAAGTAATTTGTTGATACTGTTTTGATCATTGTGGGAAAATCGAAGCCCGCGTAATTTATATGAAGCCGGAGTTCAAATGTTGAGAAAATTATTTTTTAGATATTTTTAGAAATTATTACATACATAATACATTATATTCACAAAGTGTATGTAATATACATAAAATTTATGGATATGGAATGGATTTAAATACTGAATTTAAATAGCACATTGAATAGTACGTAACATTTTATAAATCTATAAAAAAGTAAAATTACTTCAACCGAATGACTAAAATGGCACACATTCTAGGATGAATAAAATGCTAACTAATTTAAGGTTGAACTGTTTAATATAAATGAGTTTGCGTTAAGGCCTTGTCTTCTCTGCAATCCTGTTATGACAATTCTTCCCTATGATATTTATTTGGTTTTCCAGGAACATTGGCAAATGCAACACTCTATTTGCTTTAATAAGAAATATTTGTTTGACCATATGCATTTTTTGTCTGTCCGCAGGTCCCTGAAATGATCCGATCCATTCCGCCCACGAAGGTGCATTCCTACCGTCAGCAGACGCAGGTCCTCTGGAACAACTATTTCTCCTCGGTGGAAAAGATAGTTAGCACCACTTTTGAAGTAAGTACATCTTCTTTTTAATCATTGCCAGCTGATTGGCGGGATTGCTTGGAATGTGTCATGTCGTTTTTCTTATTTGGAATTCTGGTATACAGCTGGATATTAAAAAAAAAGTGTTATGTTTTAGTATTATTCCGGCTTTACACTTGTCATAGGCTCCCATGGTTTTTGGAAATTCTTGAATAAAATTTATGGGATCCTCGAAAATAATGGGATCCTCGTTTTTTTTGGGGGGGGGGGGGCGTCCTTGAAAATTCGATGCCATTTACATCTACTGATTACAATTGATTAGTGAATTATTTGGAATGCATCAGATACTTTTTCTTATGTGGAATTCTGGGCAAATCACAAGATATTAAAGAGAAGAAGTGTTACCATGTGCGTTGTTTTAGTATTATTCAGCCTTTACACTTTTCAAAAGCCCCCAAGGTTTTTGAAAATTCTTGAAAATTGCAGTTTTATTTTGTTGTACTGGGATCCTCGAAAAATTCTCGTTTTTTTTTTTTTTTTTTTTTTTTTTTTTGAGTCCTTGAAAATTTGATAAAATTTACATCCATTGATTACAATTGATTGGTGGAATTGCTTGGAATGCATTAGATACTCTTTCTTATGTGGAATTCTGGCAAATCACAAGATATTAAAGAGAAGACGTGTTATCATGTGCGCTGTTATAATATTATTCAGCCCTTACATTTTTTAGGGGCCTCCAAGGTTTTTGAAAATTGCAGTTCTTTTTTTTTTCTGTTGTATTGGGATCATCGGCAAATTCTCGATTTTTTTTTATTGGGTTCTTGAAAATTCAGTGAAATTTACATCGATTGATTACAAGTGACTGATGGAATTGTTTGGGATATATCAGATACTTTTTCTTATGTCGAATTCTGGCATACCTAAATATATTAAAGAGAAGAAGTGTTATATGTATCACATGTTTTAGTGTTATTCCTCCTTTTCACTTTTCAATTTGGCTCCCATGGTTTTTAAAAAATTATAAGAAACTGCAGTTGTATTCGGGTTCTCGGGAAGTTCTCGATTTTTCGTTGGATTCTTGAAAATTCGACAAAATTCGCATCCATTGTTTCTTTGGGGAAGGCGGGAAGAAAGGAAAGAAGAATGCTTGCATTTTGATCTTGAATAATGAATTTTGTTTTAAATTAAATGTTTCCTTATTTGAATGTTAATGCGCATAAGCAATTACGCGTTTGAATGTCAAAGATGAAAATATTTCCTTTAAATTTGCCATTTCCATTTTTATATCTAAAATAAATAATTTTATAATCATTGAATTTTCTTAAAAAGACCTTTGTAAAATCTTTGATTTTTTTTTTCTTTCCTGTAAGAGTATCAACTCTACATTAGAATAATAGATCGTGGGAAAGTGAAAATCTCTAGAAATCAATAACAGGAATTAAAAGAAAATATATATTCAAGAAATTTAGAGGGACCAACAAAAATTGTCGTAAAGACTGTAAAACATTAAAACCAGGAACGTAAATGTGGGGTGGTGTATATTAATTCGGAATCAAAAGAGAAAAGTTGGTTAAAAAATCGAATAAAATAATGTTCTCCTCACAATATAGTGGAACTACTAATCTGCTTCGTTGAAAATTCTCCACTTGGCTCGAAGATTTTATTTGTTTTTCGTAGTTATCTACGAGTGTTATATACAAAGCGACAATCATTTATTCTTTAATTATTTCTCAAGTTATGTTGAATATGCCACTAATGGTGCATTACACAGCATTTTTACATTGTTTCGGGTAATACAGATTTTATGTAAAAAATTTACGCAAATTTTCGGAATGATTCTAGAATGACGAGCTTAATTTTCTGCAATTTATTCCTCAAAATTGGTTCTAATGGCGCAGGTTTATTTGACACATTCAATAAATTTTAAAGTAAATTAGGAATTATGTATTATTACGTTCTATTTGCTAGAATAATTTATTTTTCATTTTATTATAATGGAAAAATTTTATTTAGGAGTATGACGGGACAGTATTGTGATAGAAAAATCCATTCAGTGGTTGCAAAGCGGAAATTCCAGCAGGCTGAACAATGGATAAAGGCATAGGCGCGAAATACAAAACACGGGTTATAATGTACAGACGAAGCATATATGCACTTACAGAAATATACAGCTCGCAAGCAGTAAATCATTATTTATCAACCGCCGTTACAAAAAATGTTTAGAGATAACTCCTTGTTAATCAGCACTCAAAAGAATTCACTCAACTATTCGCTTGAGCTCTGCTCAATTGATAACATCTTCTCCGTTTTTTATAGCTTTCGTGACTGAGCATCGAATGCTCTAGAATAAGCACCAGAAATATGCTACATGTTGCCATCACCAGGATTTTCGAATATTCTAGTACCTTCGTTTTTCCCTCCAAGACCTGCTACCATTTTAGACCAGACCATTCAGTATCCACTAGAGTTATTTGCATAACTCTTCTTTACTGAAACACAAACTATATCGGGAAGCAAATTCGTAGAAAAATGAATTTAAAAAAGTTTCATTGTATATAAATTTCCTATCGGATACATTGTGTTTTAATAGAAAAATGCTTTTATGAATGGTACATATATTTTTGATGTTTAAATTCGCAGTTCCAAATTTAGAACGTTCGTAAATCCCTTGAACTATAACATCATGAATATTTTAATATGTTGACATTTATAGAATAAGTACTCATATTTTGTTTGGGATTGAATAAAAATATGTGAATATTTTTATTCGACATGTCGCTGGAATTCCTAATAAATTTATTCAACATAAAATTTCCGTCATTCTCCACCTGAAAAGATAGTGAAAATTTCATATATTTTTACTTGTTTTGAATAGTTATAAGCTGGAATCATTCGAACAATTGCGAGAATGATTTAATACAAGTTCTGAATAACATTTCGTCCTGGGAGATTTCCAACATTGATGAACTGGCAGAATGATATTTTATTTATTTATCTTTTTCGCTCCGGCAGACATTGTAGTAATATTTCACCTCGATTGTCCCTTTGTTTATTTGGTTACTTGATGCCATTTGCCAGTTTAGTTTGTTTTGAAGTTCTGAATTAAAATGAGATCGCAGATGGATGGCTGAGTGGGACTTCGTCTCTATTGATTTGTTTTCTATTCAGATTCGGCTGGCTTTTGTGCGTGATGAATATTCTATTAACGACAGATCGTCTGCAGTAACTTTGTATCTCACTCCACTTTTTCCGTTTGTATTATAATTGGGAATGATTCTTCGGGGTTCTCTGTTGAGACCATCATGTATTGTTCTCCTGGATGTTGATAGAGTTGGACGAGTGCTTTGAAAAAATTGATATATTGTTTTACGTACTTGCGATTTAGGCGGAGCATTGTCTGATTATTTATTTAATCTACCTTGGGATTGTTTTCCGAACTTTTGATTTAATTTGAATTAATTTTGGGTTTGGCTTTGTTAGAGTATATTTTTGTTGACTGATAATGTTATTCCTGCACATTCAAAATGAAACAAGGTTTAGCTAATAGTAAATGACGTTTGAATATTTTTTCAGATAGTTAGATTTTTAACCTCTTATTTAATGACGAGACTTATAGGTTTTCTAAGTTGTTCTAATTCTAATACATTAATTTTAACTCTCTAAATACATTGGAACTTCAAAACCCATTTTTAAGATGTTTGTTCTTTAAGTTTTGGAGGGCAGAAAACACTTATTTCTCCTAAGAAGCTTACTAGAGACATGCGATAAAATGATCTGTTTAATGTCTAAAAGACTGAACGTAGCCCATGTGTTAGCATATATAAAAAAATTCTTTTATTTTCTTTGCATTTTTGTAGTGGGCCGTGGTAGTCTGGTGGTAAGATCTCGGATTTGGAACTAAAAGGCTTCAGGTTTGAGGCCCGATGCCATCGAGGAAACGTCTTGTAAGTGCTCTGGGGCACGCTAAATACGTCGGGGCCAAACGTCATCCCGCTGGTATGGAAGTTTGGAGAGGGGATGCCAGCTCAGGTGTCGTTCTCGTCATCTGACCGCGGTTCAAAATTACGAGATCCGTCCCAAAATAGCCGTAGTGTTGCTTTAAAACGGGACGTTAATATAACTAAACTAAACTTGCATTTTTGAATGTTATGATTTTGCTGTTCATTTTTTTTTCTATTTTCGTTTTTTTTTATATTATACTCAGAATTATCTTATAAAATGATTTAACTTTTATATTTTCATATTACTATAAAAATTTAAGATCTTATCACCTAACACAATCTCGCTGTTGCAGAACTAATGCTTCCGTAAAGTCCTATTTGGACTTCGAAGTTTCAAACTGTTTTCCTTATAATGAATGACTTTGGCGATGATTTGTTATGAAAATTGTGCTATAAAGTAGTTACTTTCATTAAAAATAACTTTTTAAAAATTTGGTTCAAATTATAAATTTTTTGAAGAAATTCAGCAAATAAAGAGCTAAACAATAAGAATTGAATTTAAAAAAAATAGTTTAGAGTTAACTTTGAATTTTTCAGATATGATCACATGCTTACAAAATTTTTTAAATCTTCGTTTCACTACAATTCTTCCAAATAAATCCTGTTACTTTGGACTATATTATAATGTGATTTTTGCTATTATTAAAATGCATTACTATAACAGTTTAATATTTTTCATTATTAGTGGTGTATGATAAAAAATATTCCGCTGTAGTGGGTGTATGATAACATAGCCAACAGAACTCAGTAACAAATGACAACGTTTATTAATATGAAGACTCGAATACACACCAAATGACAAGACGATCAAACACAGCCAAGACGTACTCAAGCAATAAACAGCAGCTCTTCCATCAAATAGCAGAAAGCAAACAACACAACAATGATAAGCAGCTCGATGCGTTCAGATAGAATTCGTTCAACTAATAACTTGAACTGAACTCAAATGATTGATTCCAACTCGATCTCATGGCCTTTTACAGTTACTGATATAGGACAGAAAAGGATCACGAAATATCTATCACCCACCCTAAATCGCATCCTAATGAACCTAGATTCTTGAAGATTCTAGTACCATCCATTTTTTCGCCAAAGTCGTGACATTCGTTGCCACATTGACAAATGGTCGCCAAGTTTGACGCCAAAACCAGTGGTCATTGATCCGGCATCCGATCACCATCCAATGCAGTTGTTCGTAAAACGTTCTTTCCTGCCATGGTACCAGCTGTGCTAAGAAGCAACATTACAGATTCGTAATAATAGCACGAGATAGTAGAGGCTCGTTTATTTATTCATCTGGATTTGCTGTATGCCTGAAATTATTTTTAGATGCCTTTTTTCGCTTCATTTTAAAAATTGTTTGATTATTTCCCCCTATACAATTTTACGATCCTTTAATTTTTTTTAAAGGACCTTTGTATGGACCTTAAATTATTTTTCTTCATTAAGTTATAAACCATGAAAATGCTTATTTATTTAATGCTATATGTTTTGAAATGGAAAATGTATTAACTTTCGATGAGAATGCTTAAATTTATGGATGCTGTTGGCAACAACGGATTTTCTATAAATTCAGTAAATTATGCTTTTTTTTTTTTTTTTTTTTTTTACATACTTTATAAGATTTGTAACAAACAGTCCTTTGTATACATACTAAAATCTTAACTGCTCGAAGTTTCTCAAAATTGCATTTGTATTTAGTTAAAAAAAATGTATGAAATATGAACTGTAAATGGTTGTCCAATCTTTATCTGAGTCTTTTCTTTTCAACTTCAATGTTGGAAGACGTGAAATGTAGTTTTTTTTTTTTTTTTTTTTTTTATGCATTTTCCATTCTATTTGAGGCCTTTAAAGCATTTGTATCTATTAAAATTTGAAGAACGAACGAAAAATCATTTAATATTAATATTATAAATGGGAAATGTAGACTTTTTTTTTCTGGGAAGAAAATACTGAAACGAATAATAATGCAGCTAGCACTTTTTATTTTTTTAAGACTTCCTCTCTTGAGACGTGAATAAATTTTGAACGATAAAAAAAAAGTACAGTCGTCTTTTCTTTTAACAATGTTTGTACTTCTTCTTCCGTCGTCATGGTGACCCTAACCAATGGGTTTTTTTGTTTTTTGTTTTTTATTTAACATATTATATTTGTCTTCTGAGACGAATACTCTTTTTAGTCAAAAGCTATCATCGATATTAGGACCCTTCTTTTTATTTTTATTAGTATCTATTGTTTGATTTTTTTGTTGTACTAGAGTGTTACTTAATCATAATGACTATGCAAACGTACTATTTTTATGCGTAATGCATGCTTTCAGTAGTTTTTGTCATTTTTTTTGTGAATGGCTGAATGAGTTAATGTATTATTTCTTATGCAAATTCTCATTTTTATAGTTAAATATGAATTATATAAAATTATTTTATTTTTATGCATGTCGCATCTTGCATGTAATAATAGATTTTTAAGGCAAAAAATGACGAAAAATGTTAGGGCTTTACTGGCCTGTATCATTCAGTTATTGAAGGTAATCGTACTATTTCTAGTACTGTCTGTGCATAGTGATTACATTTTTTCTCTTCTTTTTCTATTTAAATGACTAGAAATGAACTAGAAATTTTGCAATCGCCAAATTTAATTTTTCAAACAATTTTTATTTCGTGATTTAGATGAATTTTTGCATTTTCAATTCCAGAAAGAAGGAAAGTAATAATAATAATAATATCTTGATTCCGGGGAAGGGGGACTAATTAGAATTATTAATAACTAATTCCCTCGAAATATAAGTCAAGTTCTAGATGAATCTCCGTATTTCAAACCTCCTAGATTCGAGAGAGAGAGATTTTTTTAATGTTGTTGATAATTTATCCTCTTAAAATCTAGCTTCAGGATCCAGATGAATCTCCATATGTTAAACCTCCTTGATTCAAGGGGAAAAAGAAATTGGGAAGTTGTTGTTGATAAATTATCGTCTGAAAATTTAGCTTTAGGATTTTAGACCTCCTTGATTCCGAAAAAAAAAAAATGCATTTTGAAAGTTGTTATTGATAATTTATCCTCTGAAAATTTAGCTTCAGAATTCAGACGAATCTTCATGATTTTAGACCTCCTCAATTCCGGGGGGAAAAGAAGGCATTTTATCCTCTGAAAATTTAGCTTCAGGATTTAGATGAATCTCCACATTTTAAATCTCCTTGATTTCATAAATAATAGATTTTGGAATCAAATTACTCATTCCCTGAAATTCTAGACGAATCTACATTTTTAACTTTCTTGATTCAAATAATCGTGTCTGTTGATTATAACTCGAAAAGGGAGTATCTAGACGCATGGAATTTAATATTTAATCTTAGTATCGAATTGTTATCAATATCATATTGAACGAAATGCATCAATAAGAAGTTTGTCTTTCTATACCACTTTTTAAAAATTTCGAATTCTACATTAATTAAAGTTGGTATGAGAAATTTTGTTGCAATTCAGAATCGTTCTGTAAAATGTTTAAATTTTTGGTTGTAAAAAAATGTCCTCGAAATCTAATTTAAATACATAAAATGCTTTATATTTCCCGCTGATTTCATTATTTTTTTATTTAATTTCTAGTATTTAATATAACTTCTCATGACGTCTCTATTAGTTTATTTTTCTAAAAGAAATCCGGAATCCATGATGAAAACATTTAAAAGAATTTTAGTTTTTTAAAGAAATTTTCCTTCTAATTACATCGCATTTTAAGCAGACGGATTGCATGTAATCAAAAATATTTCTAAAATAATGATTTTGCTTTATGACATAAACCTTTATAAGCTGGACCTTTAATGACGAAAATCCAATAAATAAGCCCTTCAAGATGGGTTTATTCACTGGAGTTGTTTGTTCGTAATTTTTTACCGTCTAAAAATATACTCGGTTTTTTTTATTCATATTGTACTGATTATTTTTTTTTACAACGAGAGATTTCTTAATGCCGTTCCTACCGTAATTAAATAAAAAGCAGTGTCTCTTCTTATGTTTTTTTTTTCTAACTTCCTTTAAAATATTTTGTATTTAGAATGCCAGCGTTCATTTACTTTTCATTCGTCCCTGCGATGGCATTTGAATGAGGAGAGGTGGGAAGGTAGGAAAGGAGGAAAAAAAAAAAATCGTTTGCTAGTCTGAAAGCCTTCATTACGTCGGTCATTATCTTTGTTTCAATCCCCTTTTCGTGCCCTCGAATTTTCTTTTCTTAATCTTTGAACTTTTCTTCGCTTTTAGCTTTTTCATGAATTTTGACGCTTTTTAATGATGAGCGTGAAAATTTTTAATAGAACTTTTCTGTCCCGCGTTATGGAAAGAAAAAGCGTACATTGTTTTTCGCTTTTGTCTAGAATATATTAATATTTTTTTTCTAGCTTCGTTCAAAAGTTTGAAAATATGAGTAAGTTTTTTTATTTTATTCCCTTCATTAATCTGGAAATTTTAAAATATTCTTTCGTTATGTTTTTCTTTTTTCTTATATATATATATGTTTAGTTATGCATATGAATGCAGTTGATATAATAAATTATTGGAATCGGTTTAGTTTAAGGTGCAGTAAATGTCACAATTCAATTTCCACATCGAAATCAATTTGTCATTTAAAAGAATTACCAATTTTAAAAACAATTTATTTTGTAAAGAATTGTATTGTATTTAAACGATTTTTAGTGAGGTTCCTTTTTTTAAATTTAATTTAAATTAAGTAATGTTTAAATTTAATTTAAATTAAGTAATGATAAAAATTAATCTTTATTTCTTTTAATACTTTACGGCATTTTAAAAATCTTTTAATTATATCTATTGAAAAGGGTGTTTTAAAATAACTCTTAACTTTTTCGGTTATTCAATTTTTCTAAAAACAAAAAAAATTTTTTAAGGGAAAGTGAAATAAAATATTCCTTAAAGAAATCTGTTTTCAGATATCTTAATTTTAGAGCTTTAAACAAAATTTTAAGGAATTTTAGTTAAATAAATACTTATTAGTTAATTGTATACTTATTAAAAAAGCATTTTAAAATAACTCTTTACAGTTTTTTTTTCGATTATTCAGTTTTTCTATTAAAAAAAAGCTTTTTTTAAGGGGAAGTAAAATAATTTTAAAGAATTTTGTGTAACTATATACTTTAGAGTAATTTAGGATGAGTAATTTTTATTTGATTTTCAGTAAAAGATGTCAAAACGGAAATGTATTTATCCTTATTTAAGAGGAAGAGACACGAAAGTTTGCATTAAAAAAAATCTATTTTTGTTTCAAAATTTTAAATTCTTTGATATAAATTACTGCTCCCTGATTTTGATCGTATAATGTCGTCTATTTTTCAGTCAAAGAATATTCAATTTTATAGTTAATGCTATTTCATAAGGTAATCCAACATCTTGTCAGTTAAATCTATCCATCCTGCTTAAAACATTGAATAAAAAAATCTATTCTATCGATGCAAAAACGCGCGTAATTTAGTTGCTGGAAAGAATTGAATTCGACTTCTGCTCCATTTGAAACATCTGGTCGTGCTAGAACGTTTATGCGATTTGTCTCTGTGTCTTTTCTCGTCTGCCTCACTCGAAGCGGCTTATGGTATTCGCGACTGGATTTATCGCTTCTCCAATTTATCAAACGTCTGAAAAAGCTGACTGGATTTTTGCCGGGGATAATTTTGTCGTTTCGCAAGTTCCATGTCTCTCTGTATGCGTGGCGGACTGAAAAATTTCATAGACAGATTCTGGAAGCTTATATTTTTGGTGTGTTCTATTGAAGAATTTTTTTTGTGGGTCTTTCAGGCTACAATTTTTTTAACCAGGATAAATCATTTCTCCATCACAGCTGTTCTGTGCTGAAATTAATTCGGATTCGATGTAAATTTTGATTTTCCTTCTTTATTTTGGTTGTCTGATAAAGTGATGTTGAAATCTATGTACCAGTTCTATTTTGAAAATTTCGGAATTCGTATTTTTCATGAATTTCATTTGCCAGTTGAGCAATTCCAATTTGAATGGTTCAAAGGCAAACAATGTCAGTTCGAATATAGCAGTGTGCAGTGTACTTTTTGTGCTTGGTCTCAATTTTTTATGTGGGGGAGGGGTTTACAGCCGACATATCTTCTGATGTAGTGATGTTCATTAAATTTGTCTACTCTGATGAATTTTGCAATTTTGTCTCATCAATACTATTGAAGTCTTTTGTACCATTTACTTACAATTAACGGTTTTAAATCGATACGTTATTAATATTGTCGCATTCTAGCTGTGGACTCGGTAGCCTAACGGTTAGAACATTGCTCTACCATGTCAAGGACTTGAGTTCAAATCCAAGAACAAATATGTTTACATTTATTTCCTTTATTTAATTCATATACAAATTATTATTTATGCAAAATAAAAGTATGTAAATTTAAAATATATAAATATTCTCTCTAGTTGAGCGTTCCAGAATATTCCTCAAGGTATATAAAAGACTACAGCTGAATAATTCTTCAGTTGCAGTGTTATCCGTGTAAAGTTCTACGGTAAAATAAATCCATTTAGAAATGGCATCTTATTGCAAGTTCATTTCTACGTGATAATGTGTTAATTGGTTTCTTCTCTGGTATTGCTTTCAGTAATTATCTTTTCTGCTTTTTATTTTTAATGCCCCCTCCCACTCAACATCATCACAGTTTTTTTCTGGCCCTTTACTCTGAATAAGTGTATTCGCCGATTAAAAATTCATCGATTTGTTTGGTGTTCCTTTAATTCCGATTTGAATTTTAAGGCACCACTGGCTTTAAAAAAAATTCTATTATTACTATTGTTTTGTTTATCAGTTTGTTTGACTTGATTCTTAATAAACTGACAATTTTATATTGAATTAGAACTTATTCTTTGTGTGTTCTTATTAGTTTGTAAAAAAAATTTCAACCGTAAGTAAATCGCAGCAAAATTTAAAAGTTCATGGTCTAGATAGGTCGGTTTAAAAATCTATTAAATTCCTTTAAAAAATGCCCAGAAATTATGAATATGACATTATGATCTCTATTGAGTCCAGGTTGTTCATATATAAAACAATACAAATAAATAAAATGGCTATGTACAGAATTTCATAGAAATTATAGCTTCCTATTCTCCATTGTTCTTAACATTTTTGTCAAATAAGTATTTTATGTAAAATGCCAGAAATTCATCTCATCCATTACCTGTTTTTCTTTAATTTTTATTCTTACTTTTATTGAATTTTATTTTGAATCATGAATATTCATTCCTTTTTTTTTATTCGTTGTAAAGAATTATTAAACAAATAATTGTCTTGAATTAATTTTTAATGCCTTAATTTAGTCTTGTTAGATGCATTTTGTCAACTAAGTTTTAATCAAAGTAAAATCAACTAAGTAAATTGTAGTATAAAAATATTTCTTTAACAAATGACTTTTAATTCTGTGAAAATGGAATCAATCCACATATCATAGGAGTCCCATGACAAACGCTATTGCGCATACCGTCTAATATTCATCTGATTTTTGCATCATTATATTGTTTGAACCTGATAATTTTCCCATGAAAGATCTAACGTTCATCTGATTGTTGCACTGTACTACGTTGTGAGAACCTGTCGACGATAGATCTTATTCCATAGTTAAGTTGGCTTCATGTATATGATATATATCATGTAAACATTAAACGACTGTCATTATATAATAATTAGAAAGGAAATAAATGTAATTCTTTTCTTGTTTTTTCGTTCTTTAAAAAGAAACTAGTTCCACCAAATTATTTAATAAAAAAATTGATCTGAATTTTAAAATGTTCAATTTTTTCTATCAAACATTTTCTTTTTCGTCTCCTCTCATATTTTTGCTCTGAATAATATAAAATTTTGTAATTCATTTACTTATTTGATTATATTATAGGATGCATATACTCTTGTTAACAAATTAGCTACATCTACTAGTTGAGAATCTTATTGCGATAAAATGTCACCGCGTCTTTTCTTTTCCGTTAAAGAGTAGTCTTATATAAAAACATTTTCTTAAAAATTGATAAATCAAAAACCCTTTAGAACGCCTAGAATTTTCTTGTTCAGTCTTTTATAATGGAAAATCTAGTATTTCGACGAACCTGCGTCTTATGTCAGTTTAACCATTTTTAATATTGTAAAAAATACATGAGCTTTCATCCTCTTTTCTTTGCCAAGACAGGGCGTAAAAAAATCACTTGTTTTCCGTGTAAACGTCTGAAAGGTTACCCAACTTTGTGTAATAAAGACGTGTCATTTTCGCAATAAGTTGTAACAACCTGTCACCCTCGCTCCCTCATCGCACGTTTCACCGTGTGGGTGTTTGAAGAAAAATACTTTTGTCACCTAACGCGTGCTGCTGATGTAAATACCCATTTATTTTCCAATCATGTAGGATGTATAACCAAATAAAAGAGAACATTGTCGAGGCTTTTTTTTTTTTTTTTTGTCCGTATCGGCATGCACGAGTGGTCTGGAAATTGTAGTAATCTGACGCTCAAAAAAAAAAAATGTCCCCAGCTTCAGATCGAATTGGGATTCACCGCCTTATCTCTTCACTTGCAAACGTCGGCTTGTGTTACTCATATATTAAAGCATTCTGCTTTATATTTCGTCTGCAGTTTTCTCCCTTCTCTCACCCCCGTCGTCCTTCCTTCTCTTACTGGAGAGCGCGGCACCAAATATGTAGTAGCATGGGGACATCCACAAATTGGAATATTTGTCGCCTATGCAGTGATTTTCGAGTGTATTTTGGTAAGATATACTGATATAAATGGTATTATTCCAAATGAGCAGTATATTTTGGTAAGATACACTGCTCATTTGGGAAATTGCTCCATTGGGATACATTTGGTAAAGCCTTTTGCGGTAATGAATTCTTGCGTTTGTATATTAGTATAGAGGGTTACCAATGGCAATATAGCACATTATGGCTTGAGAAATTCGGTAATCGCAATTCGATTATAATTATTTTATTTTTATTTATTTCTTTTTTTACTGCGCATGATGATGCAAATTCATTTTTTATTGGAGCTTGCGGTACCAAATGCGGACAGCAAAGAATGTGACACCTGAAAATCCATTTTGACGCCTTAGTGGAGTATTTTTGAAATATAATTTGGAAAGATATTCTGCTTGTTTGGAATGCCATTGAGATACATTTGGTAAGACCTTTTTCGGTGATGAATTCGTGCGTTTTTATATGGGTGTACGGGGGATCTGGCGCAAAATGGCTTGAGAAATTCGGTAATCGCAACTCGTCTATTTTTATTTATTTATTTATTTATTATACTGCATGATACAGATTCATTTTTTACAGGAGGAGCCTGCGATACCAAAATAGTTAATTGCATGTCACGCGAAAATCCGTTACTTTTATGTATATGGAATGTTTGGCACCATTGTGAAGTATTTTTCAAGAATATTTTTGTAAAATATACTGCTCATTTGGAATACCATTGCGATACATTTAACAAAAGCTTTTTCGGTGATGAATTCGTGCGTTTGTATATTGGTATAGAAGGTTTCTAGCTCAAGATGGCTTGAAAAATTCCGTAATCGCAATTCACTGTTTACTATGCTTGATACAGGTTCACTTTTTATTGCAGCCTATGGTACCAAATACGGATAGCGAAGCGTATGTCACGGGAAAAATCCATAAATTGGAATATTTTATGCCTTAGTGGAGTATTTTTGAAGCATATTTTGGTAATATATTCTGCTCATTTGGAATACCATTGGGATACATTTGGCAAAACCTTTTTCGGTGATGAATTCGTGTGTTTGTATATTTGAAGAAGAATTTTGGCACAAAATGTTTTGAGAAATTCGGTAATCGCAATTAGTCTATAATTTACTTATTTTAATTTAATTTTTTTTCCGCGGATGATACAGATTAATTTGTTATTTGAGTGCGAGGTACCAAATACCTGTAGCAAAGCCTGTATTATGGAAAAATTCACAAACTAGAATATTTAGCGCCTTAGTGCAGCATTTTTCGAGTATATTTTGGTAAAATATACTGCTCAATTTGTAAGTTATAAATGTTAAGTTCAATTCGTTATTATAAGATATATTGATAATTTGTAAGTTTACCGACAAAATGTTTGATGGGTCATTTAAAAGAGAAAAGATTAAATGTTGTAGAAGTTCCGGGGGGGGGGGGGGGGTTAAAACCTGAAAGTGATTTTCAAAATCCAAGATGTTAAACTTCTTTCCATTTTCTTGTAAAGCTGAGGTTCATAAACATGTATAATTTTTGAAATACAGAATGAGCATAAATTATTTTTGGACGTATCTGTAACTAAAATCAGTTAATGGAATGAGATCAAATTTTATGTGCAGATTATCTAGCGTTCATCAAAACTTATCTGAAGATGAGTTTTGATGGACGTTAGGGAAAACAAATTGTACCATATGTCGCTGATGCCAATATTTTGCAAACTGTAGAAGGTCAGTGCATTTAAAATGTTGCACTTCAATCGGTTTCCTCATGTTGAATAATGAAAGATTATTTTCTATGAATTGTACATTGTTTATCTTTCATTTATCCTGTATGTGCATTTTTAATGCTTTGAAAATTAATCAATTTTTTTTTAATAAGACATTTTTTTTTTACTTCCTTTCATTGTGACCCTTTCTATTTTTACACCCAAATCTCGCCTATCGCTGATTTTTTGTTACTAATTCATTTTCTTTCGTAATTCATATTCTAATGCCATTCATAATCGGTATTTGAAATTTGATTTCATTTCTATCTACAGATCTAGTTTTAACCTATTAATGTTTCTAAATAAGTAAAGTAATTTTATAGCCATCCTGTACACTTTTGACTTCTAATTATCAACTACTTATTTTCATTTTGAACATTCACTTTCCAAAATGTTATTCACATTATTTAGCTCTTCCCACGCCGTGGTTTGGATAATCTATCACGAAGTATTTTAGACCTTACTTTAGCTTAACGATCAGTTTTGTAAAAACCTTTCTTTTTCCAGAAGAGAAAAAAGCTTCCCAGATTAAAGACCCATCAGATGATGGAAGGCTTAACAAACAGGAATAGGCGAGAGAATCTTCCTCAACGAACTCTGATCTCTTCCTTATTGCTGGATCTTATGCTGATCCTATCCTCGCTGATGGCACGTTAATGCTGCTGGGGGAGCATTTGTACTGGCAAGACAGCCTTTCATCTCGTCTACAGGGAGATCTATTTTTAGTCTCCTAGTCTCTTTCCTTTCAATCAGTTGACTACTGGGAAAACTTGGGATACACATTTTTTTTGGGGGGGGGGGCACTGTGCTCACTTAGTAATGAATTTTTATTGGAAATGCTTATGTTTTTTTCGTACATGAGATTTTGGTGTTGTTTTTTCTTTCTCTTTGTTTGAGACTTATGAAGCTAATGACTTTCGACGCAGCTTATAAAACTTTCCTGTGAAGTGTTTGGAGTTGATAAGATGGGGGGGGGGGAGTAAAAATTTGTATTGATTTAAAATTTCGATCTATATTCCATATTGATGACCCAATTTATAATGATAAAATTTGAGATAGATATTATAAACTGCAAAATACCTTTACATTGTTGCGTGGATGTAGTGTAGATAAACCGTGTGTTAACCCTTTAAAGGGCCATTTTTTTCTTGTCATATTATGTTAAAATATTTTTAGGCTTGAAATTAGAATAAGAAAAGGGATTCATTTAGCTTATTAGATAAATTTAATTTTTTAATTAATAATTAAGTAACAAATCAAGTCACATCATTTTGTCTGAGATAAAGAACTGAAGCATCTAAGTTTCTGACTTACTAAAAAAAAATTGTCAGAACTTATGTCAACCTACATAATTTCATACAAAGATTGATAAATTTGGTGGGAAGCATACTTCCCACGGCCCTAGAAAGGGTTAATTCAAGTCAAAGATAACACTCGCTCATCTCAACTCGAAACTTTATTCCAAGGAATTAAACTTTGCATTTGTTTTATCCACAAGACGAAATGACTCGAATCTTCCCGATGTAGAAAGATACAGAAATTATAAGAACATTGATAGAACAAACTAGAAATAACATAAAGTAAATCAATAACAAAACAATTTTTAGGCAACGCCAGCAGTCAGATACGAATTTGCGAACTGTCGCTTTCAATTCATAGTATTCTACCACTGAACCATTCAAGCCACTATAAGTTAGAACAAGTTTCGTTACAATATGCAAATTAATTGTAAATCTCTGTATTTTGAAATTTATCAGCTATTGTGATTTTTATTGTATTTTGTTCAATATATATATTTATAACAAAATCAATTAATAGCCCAAGTGTTGCTTCAAACGGGACGTTAATATAACTAAACTAAACTAAACAAAATCAATTTTTCGAAATTTGGTATAAAACGAAAATGTATCATTTTCTGAAGGATAATTTAAACTTCAGCTCAAGTTTATAAAAAAATAGTTTGGATAAATTTTCCCTGAAAGTTCATAAAGAAAATACACTACTCTTATACTTGGAGCGAAGTCAAAATTGGATAAATTCACCTTGAAATTCCAGTAAGAAAACAATTTTGTGCTGTAGATTTTGACTGATCTCCTGTGTATAAGAATAGTGTTTTCTTGGTAGACCTTCAGTGGAAATTGGCCCATATTTGTGTTTTAGTCTAAGTTAGACTTTGATTTATTATTATTTATACGAAGTAAGCATTTTTATTATCACGTTAAAAATGTATTAAACTCAACGGGCGAATTATATAGTGTCTTTTCTTCTCCAGAATTAATTAATCTACTTAAATTTGACCTAAGTTGGTATTTTTGTTTAAGATTTCCAGACACGCTACATAGGATTTAACTTTCTTTCTTTATCTCTTGTATTTGGACATGCTTATTTATAGTAAAGACAAAACATAAAGGAAGAAAAAGAAAGGGTAAAAATTAGATTTTTATATATCAAACAACATTATAAATACTTGAAATTATAATTTGAAAAACCCTATTCAAAAAAATATTTTATAACTTGGGTATTTACAAATTTTTAAAATTAATAATTACAATTTTTAAACAACTTTTAAAATATATATATAAAAAAATAAGAGTTTTTTTTTATTGCTTTCTGTTTTAAGCTTTTGTTTTATTATTTTTAAGTATTATGATGTCTTCAAATTAATTTTTTCTGCAACTCACCAATAGGCAGCGCTATATAGTATATGGTATCGAAATTTAATAGTTAAATGGTTATTAAATAATATATTACATTCGAAATCACTCAAATGTGCAAAATTTCAAAATACCAATACCTCGGAATGAGTGAAAAACTAATTGCGAAAATTCTACTTTTACAAAGTGTGTTAAAAAAAGTTGCGCAGTACGACTAATCGCAATGATGGTGATTAAAGAAGATTTTGACTGCAAAAAAAAAAAAAAAAAAACTTGCATTAAATCTTTATCCGAGTTGGTGATATCTTTTCACATTCAGAAGACTAAAGAACTGCAATGCAATTACAGTATGTATAATTTTTAGCTCAAACAATTTAGTGGGTACTTTACTAAGATCATAATTGCTTCTGTTTTGTCTTCTTTTTTTTTAGCTGGTGATTCCTCTGTAAGATTTTTTTTCCCTCAAAAGATGCATTGTTGTAGAAGTCGTCTACAGACTACAGATAGTGTGTCCAAGAAAACTATTAAGCCACCTTAAAAAGAACGACGGATGAAGATAAAAATAAAAGGCACTTACCTTTGAAAAGCATTTTTTATGGCCCTCATTTCCCATAAATATTCCGCAGACAGTTTGACATGAAAGCTTAGAAAGTTACTTTTTTCCTTAGTCAGTTTCATTATTTCGTTCACGCTATGATAGGCCTACCGTCCCAGAATTTATAATACCCTGTAAGAACATGCTGTAACTTTGAATTGTCATCTTGAAACACAACTGCTGGGGAAATAGATTTTAAAGTGTAGTTTAGGAGATGCATGTATAATTCTTATCAGCTTTATTTGCGGTTGGGTACTTTCACTGTAATCTCAGCAATGAATTTCCCATGACCTTGCTTACTGCACGAATGTTATTCGTCATATCTGGAAATAAATAGTAAAGTTCGAGAACGTGAAAATATTTAATACAAGGTGTATTCTCAATGTTGACTGTTGTATTTTAAGCTCAAAACTACGTAATTAAAATATGTTTGTGAATGAAATATATATTCTACATTGTTTCAGAAGTTTCACTAATGGCACGCAGATTTCTTATTTGTAACATTTGCATATGTATTATCTATCCGTGTTAATAAAATTACAAGTAAGCATAATCTTTATTGGGAAAAGTTTATCACGTGGTTGTCCATAAACTTCCGACCTTCCAAGAGGTTTTTATGTAATTTTACTAAAATTTTGCTTTATTAATTCTTTAAAAAAATTTATCATGTGTATTTACAATATGAATATTATTACTTATTGAACAATATTGTTAATATCGCTATCAGTGTATACAATCTCGTTCATTATTGTCCAAAAATATTTCGTTTCGGTATTATTGAGATACGGAGGTTTATAACTACGCCATCGTTACTTTTTAATTAAAGGATAAGTCGTATAACAGTCATCTGAAAATATTCTGAATTATTTGGGTAACTAAAGCTCAAACATAGGCAATGCCATTAATTACCATATTAGATGACACTGAACTAAATGATAGCTACTATTTAGACTTCATTTCACTGCCGTTTTTGTTAAACCACTAACATATTTAAATCCCTTTTTAATATTGTTAAATATTGTACAATATTGCTAATGAGACATTCGAATTCACAATTTATTTAATTCAATATTGTCAACATTTTTAAAAACTGCTGTGTTGTTAGAGTGCGGAGCCACACAACCAGACCACCAGTATTATTTAATTAAAGGATGAAGTCATGCACCAATCATTCAAATATGTTTTATTATTTAGCTAATCAAAGATCAAATAAAAATAACATCATTAATTTTTATTTTAAATTATTCTGATTTAGATTATGCAATTATTTAAACTTCCATTAAATTTAAATTCGCCATCATTCTCGTTAATCCTCTTAACATATTTGGCTTCATTCTTCAATATTATAAAATATTGTACAATATTGGTAATAAGACATTCTGTATTCAATATTGCCCAAAATTTTCACAATATTGTTATATTATTAATGTATAAAAACAAGACCATTGCTACTCTCTAATTAAAGGATAAAGTCTTTCTGTAGCCATCTGATGAGATTTTTAATTATTTAGCCATTTTCGTTTTAAATGGTACTGATGATGCAACTATTTGAACTTTCCTTAAATTTCAATTTTCTGTCGTTTTTCCTATACCGCTAATATATTGACCTCCTTCTTGAATATCGTATAATATTGTACAATATTGGTAATAAGACGTTCTGTACTCAAAATTGTAATGTTATTAGAGTATGAAACCATACATTCAGACCATCACTACTCTCTAATTAAAAGATGAAGCCATGCAGCAGTCATCTGAAAAGATTTTTAATTATCTATCCGTTTTCGTTTTAAATGGCAATGATGATCCAACTATTTAAATTTCTATTAAATTTCAATTCACTCTTGTTCTTGTTAACCATCTAACTTATTTTGGTTCCCTCTTGACTATTGTAAAATATTGTACAATATTGTTAACAAGATGTTTGGTATTCAATATTGTAATGTTATTAGGGTATGACACCATACAACCAAACTACTGCTACTCTATTAATTAAGGATGAGGTCGTGCAGCAGTCATATGAAAAGTTATTTAACCATATAGTCATTTCCTTTTTAAATGCCACTGAAGATGCAGCTATTTTAACTTGCATTAAATTTCAATTTCCTGCCGTTTTTGCCAAACCTCTAACAATAATTAGTGCCTTGTGATTCCTAAAGCATCTGATTCTGAGCATCTTTACCTTTTGTCTTGATTGTTTGTTTCAGACTTTTGTGTGGTCTGAAAAGGCGCATTAAAAGCCCAAAGTTTCACTTATCGACTCCAGCAACAGCAACTGTTACCTATCCCACTCCAATCGCTTCTTTTTCCAAAAGAGGACATTTTTCGTTTTGTTTCAATCGATGGCAGGAAAAGTTCCCATTGTCTTCATCCTCCCCTTTTCTAATGTCGTCGATGACTTTCGGTTTGGCTTTTGAAGAGAAACTGATTGATCGCTCCTCAGCCGCCTTTTGTTCTGCTGGACAACGATTTCCGCTTAAATGACATAATTCCGGAAGTGTTTTATCGGAAAAAGGTGAAACTCACCAGGATAGTTCCCTGTGACACTAAGTACCTATCTTTTCCTCTTTTGCCGGATACTTTCTTTTGTTGTTATTACCTCTCCTCCTTTAAAGCAATGAAGGGAATGTCGTAAAATGACTATTCCATTCTTTTTATTATTGTTAAATTTGGAATTCATTGTTCGGCTTAGAGTTTAAAAGTATTCCTTGAACTTTATGTAATATAAGAGTTGTTGAGATATGTATGGGATTAAACTTCTTATTATAAATAAACTGTTTCTAATTTCTATTATTGTGGAGCTTGAATTAGTTTTAATGGTCTGCTTTTATCCGCCATTATGCATATACATTCTTATGATGCTTAATGCTTCTTTTTTTTCAAGCTATTGGAAAGTTATTAAAGAAACTGCTTTCAATTCTGCGAGCTGACTATTGGCCATTCTAAAATTCCATGCATTATAGATCATCTGCCTTCTTATGATAATTAATGCTTCTTTTTTCAAGCTCTTACAGAGCTATTGAGAACGATTTAGAGAATAGGATTTCAATTTTGCGGGCAGACTATTTGACATTCTATTTTCTATATATTATAGATCATAGCTGATGATGCAGTCTATGATGATATATAGATCATATGTTATCTTTTGTGATTACAGAATTAATGTTTTTTTTTCAAGCTATTGCAAAATTACTACAGAATCTGTTTTTAGTTTTGCCAGCTGACTAGTGGCAGTTCTAAAATTCTATGTATTTTAGATATTTAGCCGATGTTTCGTTTATCGCTTAGTAAAATATGGTCGATGTTCCATTCATCGCTTAACAAAACATGGTCGATGTTTCATTTATCGATTAATAAAACATAGTCGATGTTTCATTTATCGATTAATAAAACATGGTAGATGTTTCATTTATCGCTTAATAAAGCATGTTCGACTTCATAAAAATGATCGATGTTTCATTTATCGCTTACTAAAACATGGTCTGTTTTATTTATTGGTTTTATGCTTTGAATCCACCAATCCAAAGATGTGATCCATTTTTAGTAAAATCCGAACTTCATCCATTGACCTCAGATAGATACATGATATTATGCATAAAACCATAGTAACACAAACTTACTATAAATAAAAATCATTGTTCCTATGTATGTATCTATCTATATGTTCCACATTTTCTTCTGAACGTCTAGGTCATTTATGTAAAGACTAATTGAAACTAATTTAATGATTCATTTTTGGTTGAAATGATTGGTTGATTTTAACCAAATTTGGTATATGTATTGTTAAGATAAAAGAAAAAATAAGTGCAAAAATTAATTAAATATTCAATTAATTAGAAATTAACCATTTTTAGCTATAGCTAAGGAGCAAATTATCTTACCAGAAATATTTGAATGCCATCTTAAAAAATTAGAGTTTTACCATTTAAATGACATCAATTTCTTTTCATTTTATATTAGGCTTTGAAGTGCATTGATTTATTTTCAAATACAATTCTCTCAAATCGATACTATTCCAGATTACTTTGGATGTATTGTGCAGGTGGTCTCAAATTTCCTCCCTGGCTATAAAAAATATCGTTAAAAAAACTTTATAATTTTGCATATGTTTGTTTCGATATTTTGTTAAGTTTTTAAGAAAACCACTTGCATCAATAAATTTCAATATGAGAACTATCGGTAACTCGAAGAAAGTTAAGGCGGTATTTCAATTCCAGATAATCCAAAATTTAGGTTGTCACACTAGACACTACGTTTTTGATATTAATTTTGATATCAAATGTATATCAATATTTTCAGCAGGTATTACAAAACACCATAGCCTTGACATAATTCCAAAATTGACATTGAACATATTTATGACCGATCATATTTGCCAAAATAACCAATTTGAATTCATGGAATCAAAGAAGATATTAAAATTCTTTCCTCCGTTGATGCCATTTTGCTAACAATCAAATGTAAAGTCATTGTTTCTGCATTGGCTGATCTTTCTGTTAACTTAGGGAAAAAAATAAACAAGAAATAAGGACATAACTATTTTATTGTAAAAAATTTACAGTATTATATTCGATGGTTCTTTTTTGTAATCAGGGGCGATTTTTTTTTCCTACACACACATGAAAACAAGTTATCCGTTGATGATTCCAAGGTCCCATTGTGGTATTCCAGAGGCAAACTGTTTAGTTCCTTATTCTATAGGTCTATTTATCCCTTTTTCGCTTAAAATTAAATTGAGAGCAAATATGAATGAAGGGGAAAAAATGTTTAAAAAGAAGATACGAACTAAGAATCCCATTCATACTATATCTCTCCAAGTGAGTTTTAATATTTTTCCCAAACTGCGTGGGCGTTCAACAAAGACGTCCGCCACTCTCCGTTTATGACGTAGTTTCTTCTTATCCTCTTAAAATACTTTTGGATATAATTTAAAAGATATGTATATATAGCATAAAAATAGATTTTTCTAAGCTAAATATACGTAAGATACTTTAATAGAACTTTTCGAGAAAAGAAGGGATTAAATTTTTAATGCAAGCAACTTTTTTTTTTCCTATTCAAAACCAACTGTACATAAAAGTCAAACAGTTGCTGAGTAAGTTTTATTCAAAACGAAAAATAGGCGGAATTTTTTTAATGTTTATGGCGTAAGACGATTATTTGTCGTCGTCGTATTAGCAGATACATTCTTTTTTACTCAAGTGTCCAGTATTGCTTAATAAATAAAAATCGTTAAAATGTATATTTAAATTCATGAAATACTTTTTCTTTTCTCATAATAGGATTATAATTTAGATTATTTTAGAGAAAAACTTATCCCTGCTCCGCCTTATAGAATTCTTCACCCGTTACAAAAATAAGTATAAAAATTAGTGAAATTTTTTTCCTCATTAGTTTTTTATATATTTAGATCGTATATTACTATCTATTAATATCCATACGAAGTTTAATTCCCTGGAGGCATTGTCACAACTCTGTTATATTGTTTTTCTTCACAATTAGCCGCATAGTAATGACGAGAGATTTATAGACATCTTAATAGTTGTCAAGTCAGTAATCTCCATTTTTGGCGACAGATATAAAGGTTTTCGGAAGAACAAGAATTTTGAAGCTATCTCTATTAAGAGTCGAGATAAAATTCTTCTAGAAAGCTCTATATCTTATCACGGATGCTATATAAGCGGAGGTGCATACAAAGACGAGAATACTGTATTTGGAGTGTTAAGCGCAGAGCGAACATTCTAGTTTTTTGTTGTTTTTTTTTGGAGGGGGGGGGAGAAGATGCTGTGTGATTTGGTGCTTCCTAGTGTGTTGTTGATCTCTTCAAATATTGCTTTTATATATTCTTCGACTGAGTTTTACTAGCGGTATTTCGTGTTTCCCAGGGATATAAAGCTTCAATAATTTTTTTTTGTGGTATTGGACTTTTATTGCGATATATCTTTCAGACGATTTCCATAATATTAGCACATAAGAGAGGAAGGAATGCTACAAAACAGTAACGTCTACATACGAAAGTGACTCTTCCTCTTCCCCTCCTAATATAACCTAAACCAGCGCAATATGACATGCTTTATACAGCATCATCAAAAATTTATTTATTCCGTCATGACCAAAAGATTAAGAAGCGTATAATGAATGTTGTTAATGACGTTGAATGTTGTTAATGTGTTGAATGTTGTATAATGAAGAAATCTGAATTTACAATTTGGGTGTCACATTTTCAATACATTGAAATCAAAATTCGATACTGACCTATAATTTTGTTTACATTATCATATACAAAATTTTATGTGTGTAAATCGTTATGTTTTTGAACCATCGATATATATATATATATATATATATATATATATATATATATATATATA
>JAPMOR010031324.1:0-11723 GCA_026543865.1 Argiope aurantia | reverse complement strand
ATTTCCCCTACTGCCTTCATTCGATATTCGTTTTTTCTTATTGCTGAGGATCAAATCATTGGTATTTTTCCTTTTTTTAGAAGTTTCAGTTATTTATTTATTTGCTTTTTGTAAGCTTTTTTTTTTTATTTCTCTTTTGAGAAGTTCCGTAAAATTTCATCTGGGTCGTCATTTTCTTATTCGATGGCACTGATTATTGAGGCATTGGAGAGCATTTCTTGAGGCTGCTTTTTATTTTTGCGGCTCCACGGCATCCTTCTACTAAAAATTTCAATGTAGATATAACATTTTTAAGCATTAGTTCTTGAACATCTGGATTTTCTATTAATTTGGTTAATTCAGAACAAAGATTTTGACATTGTCTTTCTGTAGATTTTATGTTTATTACTTTTGCAGAAATGGCCATATTATCTTCATTGATATTTCTTTCTTCTATTGAAAAGACATTTGATTTTAAAATGGATTTATTTTTAAAAAAGGTAGAATGAATTTTGTGGATATATTTGCACAAATTATCATCTGGGCAAGAGCATTTATAAAGATCACCACATAATGAGTCGCATGCCATATTCGTACATTTCTCCAAACAATGCTCTGGTATTGGGCAATTTTCATGAATTTTTATCACTTTATATTCTTTGTTTTTATCTTCATTTGCTGAATACTTCCTATTCCAAGTATTTTCTGAATCTTGATAAACGTCTTCTGTATTAATTTTGATTCCTTTTTTGTGATTTACTTCAATCCTTGTGGATGACTGAGTTTCGAATGGAAAATCCATATATAATTTGTAAGCATGTGTCAGATGTCTATCTTTCTCCATTTGCATTAATGTGTTAACTAAATTATCTATTCGCCTATTAAATTTTCTTTTGAAATAAACTGTTCCAAGCAATAAATGAATTAAATGACAAATAGAATGCTCATGATCTTGAATTATAGTTGGTAACTTTTTCCAATTGTTATAGATACCTATAAATCGTGTAGATTTTTCACTTTCTCTAGAAAATAATGTACTGCAAAAAACAAAATATCGAGTCTTGTGTTTTCGAATAAATCAACCAGCTGCGAAGCTGTATTTCATCATTTGGCACTTTTTTTAAAAAGTAGTAATTAATGGGAAATGATCTGCCTTCAGCATTCTTAGCAAAATCTCTTTTGTGATTGTACCGGTCTATTTTTAACACAAAACATTTTAAATTGATCAATTATAATGCTTTTTCACAAACTTGAATCACTTATATGCACTTGATCAGATTTGTTATTGACATCGTCGTTTTTTATGATTCAATCATATTTGTATAAACATAAGGTTATTCAAAGAGTTTCCCCGTTTCTACACTTTCATTCCAAAATTGTGTAGTTCGTGCGGAATCTTTTTCGCCATTTGGAGTTTGAATTGTAATTTCTGAAATTGAAGCAATTTCATAACCAATATTACTTCGTAGACGAGAAAACAGATATACTCATGACTTTTTG
Organism: Argiope aurantia; assembly: GCA_026543865.1. Taxonomy (NCBI): domain Eukaryota; kingdom Metazoa; phylum Arthropoda; class Arachnida; order Araneae; family Araneidae; genus Argiope; species Argiope aurantia. The sequence goes on along the minus strand of JAPMOR010031324.1, from coordinate 10,244 downwards.
AAATTTTGCACTAAAGAAGAAAAGATAATTTTATTTTTGGAAACTGAGTCTTGACACCCAGAGGGATACTTCCTTAGCATGGACATTACTAGATCTAACAGTATAAAACATTTTATAATATGAATTTTCAAAGTAATATATACGATATAACTTAGTAGGTGAGGTAAATGACCGTACTTTATAATATGTTGCACACTTGCACTAAACTGCCATATATCTGTAAACTTCGTACATTTCAAAACCCGTCGATTGTTCCAGTTTAATTTCTACCTCTCTTCTTTCCATCCCGCTATTACCGCTCATAACATTATTTTAGCTCTTGATCATGTTGGTCCCCGGTCCATAGCAACCCCCAGATGACCTGCCCTGGACGCAACGCTCACTAAACTTCAGATAAGAAACAAAATAGAACAATTTTCCTAAAAATTCTAAATGTATCCGTATATACAAATTTAGCAAGATCTTCATTATTTTGTTAAACAGACTACAAAATAATAATTTCGTTGCTTTCATTTCGCCCATTCGTCACAGTTTAAATATTAGAAGTTTTTATTTTAGAAGAAGGGGCGCTTTGAGAATTTTAAGAAGGGCGATTCCGGGCGCCTGCTTTCTTTGGAGGGGAGATCAATGTGAAAAGCGGCGCATCGTAGGAGGTCTGTTTTATCACTGACGGTAGTGGCTTTTTCTCAGCAAACTCCCCTGTACCTTAAGGCAGAAGGAGTCCGGGAAGCACTCAATAGGTTTGCGTAATTATTGTGTTTCCAAAGGGTTTTGGTGTCTATATTCCTGTATTGTTAGCTCAAAATAGGGATTTTATGGTTATTTACTAAAAGAAATGTTTCCACTGCTTTCTTAACGATGAATGATATGTAAGAATACCGGCATGTTCTTTATTTTTCCGATAAATGTCAGATACCCTTTTTAGGCTTTGTAAGGATATAATAGCAAACTATTGCATTAATACTGCGGCAAATTACAAAGCAGTTTTCTCATGAAATTTATTGTGAATCTTGTTATTGCGGAAGGAAGTCATAATCTTATTCTGTAAAAGGACTATCTGAAGTTTTGATGCTCAGTAGAAACTATCAGTTTCAAATAACATAGGAAGACCCGAAAAACTTCAAACTCCCGCAGTTTATATATATAGAGAGAGATTAATTAGTAATAAATGCCAAGTTAAAAGGGGGGGGGGGAAATAGAATCAAAATTAAACCAAATAAATATAATTTTTAGTTTTTTTGTTTGTTTGATTCCGAAATAATTTTTTAGTTTCGTTTCCAAAATAATTTAAATTTAGATATATTTTCATGATGCTTATATTTTTGATTATATATATATATATAAGGATTACATATAAGAAACAAAATTCTAAATTCATTATTCTAGTGCTATTATGAAAATTTTTATTTAGTCGTGAATTGTTGCTTTATATTTTACGTATTTTGAATCTATTTTTGAAGCTATCGAAGTAATTTTTGCATTATGAACAAAAGAAAGCATGAAATCACTAAAGAAGAAATTAAAGCAATTTTGCTTGTTTCTAATGAAGGTGATGATAATTTTTCAAGAGAAATTGATGATTGACCAAAACAAAAATACTTTAGCTTATCTTCCATGTATCTCAATAAAGAATATGAATTGAAACTATCGAGAATTATTTTGGAAAAAATAAGATTACATTGGATTGAAAGATTAGTAAGCTAAGTAGATTAGTAAATAATCTTCTAGTATATTTAATCTACTAGTAGATTAGTAATTCACTTAATGATTAAGTAGATTAGTAAAAACAAGTTGCAAGTTAAAGATGTTTTTTGAATATATATTTGTCTCAAATTCTTTTCTAATGATTTAGTTCAAAATAAGAATGAACAACTTTTCAGAAATATAATGTGTAAACTTCTTTACAAATTTAATTAAAATTCTAAGAAAAAAATCTCTTAGTATTGCTTCAGAAAATTCCAAATCGTGTTTTATAATGAAAAATTCAACTCTAAAAAATCAATAAACATGATGGTTTATACTGAAGATGCAATACTCAAGATCATTGGCGTAAAATTTTAAGCCGAATGTCGTAAGAAATATTATTTTCGAAATGAATAAAATGTTTCAAAAAGTGTTCTTTTTTATTGGTTGCTTAGTATGTTCCTTTATTTCAGTATGAAATGAAGATTTAAAACATTATCATCTCTATTAATGAATAGTATTTGACAAATAACAACATTCCTATATGGTAATATATGATCTGTTATTTAAATTTGGCAAAAAATTTTTATTAATAATTTAAAAGCTTGGTGAAAATTAGATGAAAAATAAGATTTTAAAAATGGGTATTAATGTCAGTTTCCATTTCAACGCATTAAAGCCAAACAAAAACGTTTGAAATCATCATGTGAAACTTTTCTTTAAAAATTTATTCACTAAGTTATAATGTAAAATTTGTTGTACTGAAAGAAAAAAAGAATGGCCCCAAAAAATCAATGAGCGAAATGCTTCATGCTAAAAAATTTAAATACACTTGAGTAAAACTCTTAGGCTGAAAGAAAAAGCAAAGTCGTTGTTGAAAAACCGCAAAGCAATTCATTGTTCAAAGTAGATTTATTATTTCGAATGACGGGTTTCTTCTATATAAAATCAGTCTAATTATGTACAATTGAATATTCGAAATACGAAAATTACTGTACAAAAGTAATGAATAAATATAACTTTCGAGTATACTCTGTAATAAAGGCATCACCTCCCTCCCCAAATAAAATCATGGGCATTGGACAATACCGTCAATGCCACAAATGCACAGATTATTTTTACACAATGGCATATGAGTTTTGTTCTTCACAGTACGGTGAAGAAAACCAAATATGTATTGCGAATGCCCTTTTTTCAACCAACTGAAATCAAAATTTAACGCAGAATGCATTTTTAATATCACGAGCATATGTTAAATCTCATTTATCTAAAGTCGTTGTGTTTTTCTATTATCGCGTACGGATCAACTAACATTCAACTCTTTGACGGATTTAATTCAAAATTCGACAAGTATCTAATTTAAATGTTAAATTTTTATACCGATTTTATTCGTATAGCTATTTACTGCCTATCATATTCATTTGTATTCGAATAGCCAAATAGACAAACTTCACATCAATGGATTTCATTCATCAATGTATTTGATAGAAATCATCAAATTTGTTGAAAGAACATGCAACCAAATTTTAATTTGTCTTGCTATAGACGCTTTTGAGTTATTGTGTTCACAGACTTATGAACAGACATAGTTCCCAAACTGTGCTTTATGGACTCAGGAAACTAATTAAAACTAAGATACTGAGATTAGTTAAAATCTCGAGTTGGATTTTTGACGATTACAATAATTTCTCTTTGCATACTTTGTTATACTAGTAAGTAAAAATGGTCTTGACTTCATAAATCACTCAATTCTTTTATGAATTATAATAAATTTCATTATAAACAGATAACTATTATGGGAAATTTTTATATCCTTTCTGAATTTCGAACTGAAATAAACAATATCAGCTTTCAAGAACTCGAATGGCATATTCTATAATCTAGCATACCTTCTGATAAAGAAATATTAATTTGAAATAACAAACAAAATTAAATTCAATTTTAGAGGGAGGTACAAAAGTGCATAATAAGTCGCAATAAATTTATACTTTTGATATAATACCAAAAAAAAATCTGAAAATAAAATTTAACAAACATAGAAACAGATATCGAAAGACATAAAAATATCAAAATGTCACTTTTCTTATTTTAAACTGCGAAAATTTGTCTGTATTTCTTTGATAATATCAGTTTGAAATAAATAACGGAGACAACTGAATCATACTATTCCACAAACAATTCTCAACTATTTCAGAAAAAAAAAAAAAAAAAAGGTTTTTTTTAACTTTATTACAGATTCGGTATGGATCTCCGTTAGATTTCAATCCGGATTGGTTTGGTTTGGTTATATTAACGTCCCGTTTGAAGCAACACTAGGGCTATTTTGGGACGGACCTCGTAATTTTGAACCACGGTCAGATGACGAGGACGACACCTGAGCTGGCACCCCCCTCTCCACACCACACCACACCAGCGGGAGGAATTTCAATCCGGAAGAAAACTGAATTAAAAAAAAAAAAACAATCAAAGTATCTTTACTTAAATATTCAATCACCATTTATAATCTATTGAATTTTGAATGTTTCTATTAATTTAGAAAAAAAAATATTAATATTATTCTCATCAATTTAAGTGATCTGACATTTTTCAAATCGAGATACTCGCCTTCAGCAATGACATTTTCGATGGAAATGTGTATGTGTGTGGGGGGGGGAATCCCCTCATTATTGGCATCTTTGATTCAAGCAGAAAAGAAGAATCACACTATTGCATCAGAATTCGACGTTTGAGGTAAATATTATTCAAAATTAATCCTTTTCATTACATAAACAAAAAACTGATAGATATTCCTTTAGCTTAAAAGAAACGAACCGCCTTCGGAGACCAGTTGTTCAAAGTAATAATTTAGCCTTTCAACTACAGAAAAAGATAATCAGCTGAAAAAGACGAAATTTTAGTAATAATTTTACACTGTGGTACCTAATCCGTAGAAAATAAAAGATAAGAAAATTAATAAAGAGAGTAACAGGAAACCCATATTGAAAGGGAAAGGAATTAAATTGGAGTAGATGACCATGAAATTGAGTTAGGATTTCAGGATTACTTTTATACTATATAAAGTAGGATAATCGTTTAAGTTCTTCTACATGGAAAGCAAAGGGGAAAACGTGTATCAGTAAGCAGTATTTATATTTTTATCTTTCGAAAGCTATACCTTCTCATTGTAAATTCTATTTAGTAATTAAAAAAAAAAAAAATAGTAGTACAGATTTTTCGAGTCCCAATTTCCAGAATGCATTAAAAATAGTTTCATATTAAAATACATATTTAATAACTTTAAAAAATAGAATTAAATGAACTTCTTATGGTAGGCATTTCAATTGTGTGTTTCTCATAATTTTTGCTAAGTTAAATATTAAAGCGTAATATTGATTAGTAATTTTACAAAATCATATTAATTTTATTATTAATAATTATCTAGAATAATTAATATTCATTAACTAATAAATATGAATAATTATTTCATATTCAAATTCGTTTTCTTAATACTCAATGTTAAAATGCATTTATAATCAACTCAGAATTAAGGCATTTATTCTATTTTTTGAAAATATCAATTTATATTTGAAATAAAAATACATTTAAAATCCATATAATAGAAATTAAATAATCTAAATTTAAAAATAGAAAATTAAAAAAAAAAAGTTAAAAAATTTGCAGGTGTAGCTCAAAATATTTACATACTTGACATTCTTTTGAATTAGTTTTAAAGAATAAAATAACAGCATTTCAATTTTCTATTGTAAATATATCAAAACTGAATATACACATAAAAGTATTAATAATTATGCTACTATTTAAAAAAATTTTGGGGGAAGGGGGATCACAGATAATACAAAATGAAAATCAATATTGCACTAAGATACTTATGAATAATTTATTGGCATATCCATTCAAGAAGATCTATCACAGCTGTGATGCATGCAAATAATTGCTATCACAAATGAACAGATCATCTACTTTGCCATCCTGCCAGCTGGATTTTCTTCCTTAGCAAATCTTCCACTTTCTTATCCAATACTTTCAAGTTGAATATTATCAAACATTAATATTGCAATATTGTATCAATTTTTGAACATGAGATATTTAGAAAACAGAGATAAAATCACTGAAAAAACAGACAAAATTATATTATAGAAACCAAATGAAAAATAAATAAGTGGCTCAAAATCTAAAGACAGAAGATGACTTTTTAATAAAATCATTGTCAATCAGGTAACCATTATATATTATATTTTGTTGAATTAGAAAGAAATTTGCATAATAACAAATAAATTTGTTATGAATGATTGGAGGTAAACAAAACTAAATATTGATCTTTAGATTGAATATTATGTATAAATAAAGCTACAGGGCAATGAAAAGTACATAAATGCTGTTAAAGTAAATGCAAACATAACATCACAACTTAACAATAAAAGAAAATTTTTGATTAAAATTATTATAAAATGACCTGATTACAATGCATTATACTCGATGAAGAAAGAGGAAATAATGCATCGTAAAAATTGTCATAAATAAAATAGCCAAAAATAAAATGGAAAACTAAATTATAAATATTGCTTTTTATTTCTCACAATGCTATGCAAAAATAAAATTAGAATTCATTGAAAAATAGGATATAATTATTGTTAAAATTAATCTAAAAACAGAAGAGATTCATATAAAATTTAAGTCAGAACCATTTTAAAGACTCAGAGATAACTCAATTAGCAAATTCAGTTATTGATTTGACTGATTCTAAAATCTCTTTTTTGAACTTGTGTAAAATAAGTAGGGATGAACTAGATGTTTCCCATAATGCATACTGTGAATTTCTAGCAAGTTTCTTTGAACCCGTACGATATAATAATCATTATAGAAAATTTTGCAAGATTAGATTGGCTATTAAAAATCATACTAACCATGTAAAATTATATACAAAAAATAACTGTAAAATTATATATAAATCTGAATTTTCTTTACCAAATATATGTGATAAATATGTTAAAATAGTCATTGACATACATTTATTGTCAATGTTTCTTCCTGAGAATCATTTCAAATTTTAATATTAAAATTTTCAAGATCAGTATTCACATTTTTATTATAAGACAAATAACTATATATGTTATAAACAGCCTTTAAATAACTTTTATATTTATTATTCATAAAAAATAAAAGATGCATTTTTTAAAAATAAATCAAAAATAATGTTATGATGAAATAAAATATAACTATAGTGTAAAACTGCATATTATATAAAAAATATTAATTAATTTATAAATTATTGAATAAACTACATATATAAATTAAGTATTTGGATATGAAATGTATGCTGTTGATGAATATAGTTAAGATTTAATTATGAAAGAATTTATGAGCAATGACCCTGGGCAATTGTTGGCATGTGATTAATATACAACTGAAAACTAAAGTTTTCTTCAAACATATCATTTTTTGTATTTTATTTACTATTGAAATTCATAATTATTTAATAAATGAAAGAAAATGATATATACAATCATCTGAGCATCATTGCAAAATATTTAGAGAATATCCTTTCAGAATGAGATATAAAAAATTTCCTGACAACTGATGACACTTGCTCCAATAATTCTCCAACATTATCTAAATATAGGGGAGAAAATACATGTTCAGATTATTCAGTTAATTTTAAAATGTAAAATGCACACTAAAAATATTAACTCGCATTTAAAAAGATTTTTCTATGTCATTTTGCTTATACTTCATAATAAAGAATCATACAAAAAGTTGATTAATTTTTCATTGCTTCTTACATTATTATTTCACTCATACAAAATTTCTACCTTTCTTTTAATTCGGTCTACCTATTTTGTGTTCAGTGTGTATAAAATTGTTTTGTTAATTTAGCAAAGTACACACAGAATATTTTTATATGATAACCCGAATATATTAAACTCAGAGCAAAGCTTAGCATGTCGATCCCGAAGTGTAATGTTAACAAAAGCACCAAATCGAGGCATCGGCAAGCTCATGTCAACCTTTAAGAGTCCAATCACAGCGCAGTTCACATCAGCCTGATGCTTTTATAAGATGTGCTGTGATTGTACTCATTTAGGTTGACATGGTCTGGTCGATTTCTAGAAAGTGTCAAATTCGCTATAAGAGGCATCCAATGGGTTGCAATATTGGCGACAAACAGCTGGTGCACACTAATCTACACTTAGGCCAAATAAAAATCTAACAAGAAAAGAAATGACGATAGCTCAATTAACAAAGTAAAGTTGCAGCAATTAAATGAAATAGAGAGATGAACAGTGGATCGTTAAATATTTATTCCGCTTTATGGTCGCTTACACTTAACGCTAATAACATTACATACAACTCCGTGTTTTAGGTAATCAACAAATTCTGACAGCTTTACTAAAAATAACCTTTCATTCACTATTTAGAATAAATACTATAATATTTACAAATATAGAATAATAAATAAATTGCACTTACCAATACTCTTGGAATGGCGGCTCGCAATGCTAAATAAATTCCAAAACAAGCCAGGTGATTCATGGGAAATTCCTAAAATATATTCGAATAGCGCCATCTAGGCAAGGTCACTTTCCAGACATCGGGGCGAGTATGGGGCGACTACATTGAAATGACTATTTTCACAAAATCACCGTGGGAGCTCGTCCCGATGAAAAGGCGACCTTTAGAGGCGATAGAAAAAAATTTGATCAGAGTCCGATATCGCCCCGACCCAAAAGCGACTATCGCGGAAAATGTATGATCGGTAGCCGAGCGATCCGAGGCTTGACCAATCAATAAGCGACTATTCTTGCTGCTTGGGTTCTATGTTGTTTCCGGTCATCTTTGCGGCAATCGGAGGATTTTTGTCACTAGCGGCCTCGCCCCCAAGGAAGGTCGCACCGCTTAGTTTTCCTCATTTCTGCGGCTAGGAGATTGACTGGATCTTCTATATGGCGACGAAGATCCATAGCGGCGTGTCGGCGATCGTCCTCGTGATGGGCTGGGCGACAATCCTCTGGTTGCTGGTCGGCTGTATTCGTCGGCATAGCGTCCCTCATTCGACTGTGGACGGCCGAAATCTCTATTAGCCCGATATGCCTCAAAAATAGCTTTGCGATCTCGGCAATATAGAACTACATGGCCAGGGCAGCCACAATGGAAACAGACGGGTCTTCTATCAGGGGTGCGCCAGACATCCGTCTTCCTCTGTGGTTGCTGTGCTACGGACATAGGTCGTCTGGCAACGTCTGCATAGGTAGGTTGGCGTCTTGGTTTGACCTTTGTCCACTCTGGTGTAGTCTGTGACAAAGGAGACAAAGCATTTTCCACTTCCTCTCGAACAATGGCTTCAATGCCTTTGTCCTGGACTTCGGGATCGACTACTGGAGACATAAAGCGCTGGACCTCCTCCCGCACTATTTGACGTATTAGTGATTCCAGATCCAGTTTTTCGTCAATTGCAGCCATTGGTACGACATTTGGGAGCCTTTCAAATTTCCTACCACGGATCCTCTTTGCTGCATTTCTTCGATTTTTCTACACCATTTTATAAAGTCCTCTGTAGTGGTTATTTCTTTCGTCAGAAGTGCCTGGTAAACATCTTCGGCGACTCCTTTTATCAGATGAGACACTTTCTCTTCTTCTGACATACCTGGTTTGACTTGATGGCATAATCCCAACACGCTTTGGATGTATGATTGCGTGCTTTCGCCAGGTTTTTGAGCTCTATACTTGAGCTCATCTTCTGCTTTCTTTACATAGTGCTGTGTTTCTCCAAATGCTTCTTTTAACATTGATTTACAAACATCTCAGGAAGTCAATTTTTCCTCATTATTTTCGTACCATTGCTTCGCTGTGCCGTCCAGAAAAAAGAACACATTTGCGAGACAAGTGATGTCATCCCATCTGTTGAATTTTGATACTCTGTCGTATTCCTTCAGCCATTTGTTTGGGTCTTGTCCTATGTCTCCTTTAAATACAGAGGGATTCCTGTATTGTTGCTGTGCTGATGTCAGGATGATCGGTTTGGTCTCTGGTTCCACAGGCATTTCCTTTGTCTTTCTGGATGGGGGATTATAAAGTTCAAATTCTGGTTCAAGGCCTTTAAGGCGATCGCTTCGTCGTAATTGCGTTTCCACGCTGACTGAAATCGTACCCGGCGCCTCCACCAAAGAATGTCACGTAGATACTTAAGTTCTATGCTAAATGACACACACAAGAAGTAGAGCTAAATCAATTTATTAACTGAACTCAGAACTGAGAATACAGTAATTGACAAATCTTCTGCTTTTATATAAGCAGAGAAAGTTCCAGAATTCTCTTCTGGAGACAGTAAGAAAAGTCCAGAACACTTGTCTGGTAAAAGAAATGTCCAGTATCTTCTGGAACATGAAATAAAGGAAAACATAAAACCAAGGAATTAAGTATTTACATATACCATTAATCCCAATGTCTGTAGCGGGATTCGAACCCAGGTCTTTTGATCACAAGACCAGTGCCATGACCATTCGGCCATGGAGATTCGACAGTCATTCTTCAATGCGGCAATATATTTTTGCAATTTTCACCTA
>JAPMOR010031319.1:0-26652 GCA_026543865.1 Argiope aurantia | reverse complement strand
CTGATGTGAAAGTTAATAAGGATCAATTCATTTTCTAACCATAGAAATAGAGTTCAGCGAATTATATAGTCACATTTGAGGGAATTGTAAAATATATTATGTTATATTAAATGTCTATTTAAAATCTATTATTTTTTAACTATTTCTAAGAAAGTTCAGCAAATATAGACTATTAATAAATGCTCATGATAAAATAAAAAGAACATTCGTTCTATTTGATTGTCGTGAAATTTATAATAAGAAATAAAATCCAGTTTGAGTTAGATTTCAAAGAAATTTTATATTTGTGGCGAGATATGTTATAACAGTTTTGATTGCCAGAAGTGATAGAATTTTACTCTTCCCCACATGACCATTAAAACAATGAATATGGTGTTGGAATAAATCAGCGAAATATTTATTCCTTAATCATATATTTGATACGCATTAACTCTTTCCCTTTCTAATAAAATGCCAGTGAGTCTTTTAAAAATGATTATTTTAGAAAAAAATGTTATTAGTTTAATATCCAGAGTATAATAGATTGCCAATAAGGCAGTAATAACCTTAAATTGGCATGAAATGTTACGCTTTTCAATTATATTATTTAAAATTTTGCAAGTGAACGCTTTATTAACGCTTCTGGAAATATTTGCAATTTGCTATACATATAAATATATCTTCTAAATTATGCGGTATTAAAGCTGTAGTCGAAATAACATGTTGATGCTAGTTTTCCTCTGTTAACTATAAGGGTAATCAGTTTTAAATGTTCTATTTAAATTGACGCTGTAGAGTTTGGCATAACCATGTAAGCAGATTGATCAAATTTTTAAATAATAATTTCAGTATTTCTATATTGCTGCAATCATGGATTTTTATGAAAATGCGCACAGTTTTTTTTTTTTTTATTTTGTTTCATGATTCAGTCTTGATCAGTCTTTAAAAGCTGTCGATATAGAGGTAAAGAATAGATTTCTTTTCTATTTCTCATGGGAAAATTCATGATGTAATGAAAAGTGGCAAAACTTGTATAGGTGTATTTATATTACTAGAGAGGCTTGATAATTATGAGATAAAGGCAAATAGGGGGTGGGGGATGATTACGGAGACTGTGCTACGGAAGATCTTGTACGTAGATAAAAGGGAAAACTAAGTGTTATAACAAAATTGTCAGATATGCTCGTGGCGTTATGAAGAGTATGTAAAGTTTATTCAATATTTGGATATTTGGTTAATTTTCCAAAAAGAACGAACATCGAAAGTAAGAAGCTACTTAAAAATTTAAAGAACATTTTTCATAGAATATCGAATCTGAATTTAGTAATGAAATGGTGTATTTTAAATTCTACATGTCACAACTTCTAGAAATAAACGAAGAAAAAATATTACCTGCAAAGAATTCTTATGAACTGATTTATGGTAATATGATACAACCAACTTCCCCGAATTTAATGGCTGTGTTGAAAATTTACAAATGCTTAAAGATCAGAAATGCAAGCAGTTTTAAGAAACTAAAGCTGCTGAAAAACTGTTATAGTTTGTCGATAATTCAAGAATGGCTGAACTTTCTAGCTATCATGGCCAATGAATATGATATGCGACAAAATTTGATTTTCAAGATAGTTAAAAAGAATTTGTATAAAACAAATTGAGGTAAGTTACAACATGAGACTGCACACAGTATAATAATAAAAGATATAAATATAAAATATGATTTGTTTAATAATTCTATCATATAATATTGTTTTTAATTTCAAAAATATTCAATCGTATAAGTAAAGAGTGTTTAATCAAGGGATTCAACACTAACTCTCGGAACATTTTTTAAATTCCATAATAATTAGCCTTTAATAAATTTATGCTCACTCTTATTTAAATTTTAAAAAGTGTTATAAACCCTTTTTGAAGTTAAATATTTTTGCTACTTTGAAATCAAATTACATTTCTTTAATTAATCTTAAAGCATTCCATATTCAAAATAATACCAACACTCAAATGAAATTATCAAAAAATGTTATATAACTTTATTAAACAAACATTGCAATTAACAAAAGAATAAAAAAATAAGATTTTTATCTATAATATAAATTCTATAATGCAAAATTCTATATGAAGTTCTTTCAATCAAGTAAAGAATCTTCTTAAATATAAATAAAAACTTCACATATAAAAGTTGAGATGAAAAAGCTCAATGTTCCCAACTATTAGCAGACGCAAATTCAAGGCAGCTGCAACTGAGTGATTCAGTACCTAAAAAATAAGCATGTTTCGATTAGGTTCAAATTATGCAACTTCGGTTTATAAAGAGTGCATTCAAAATACCGTTTAACTATTGAGAATAAATAGGTCGTTTAAATTATTCTTATTCCGAAACTATTAATTTATAAAAAGTCACTGATAAGCAATTTGCCTTCCTAGTTTAAGATTTGTATTAAAAAAAAGAAGCTCATTTCCCCCAGGTTTCTTTAAATGGGCAATCGGTTATAAAAAATTTAATCCCATATTATTTAAAATTTAATCACTTAAATTTTGACATGGTGACAATATTTTGATTAGATGTGTTTGAATTATCTCTTTCTAAATACACAAAAATGAAAAATAAAAAGAATCAATTAAAAAATAAGCTATCAGTATAAATTTGAATTGTTAATGTGGAATAATTGACAAATTTTGATTCTTACGCCGGAAACCTAGTGGCGAATTACTCAGAATTACTTCAGAAGTCTATAATAATTATAAAAAAATTATGAATAAAAAATAAATGCATTTATAAGAACTTAAAACTGAGCTGAAAGATTTATAAAAATAAAATGCACATTTACCGAAGACAATAAATTGTAACAAACAGAAAATAATAAACTAAAATATGCATTTTTTTTTCTATTTCCCGTCGGATTGTCAGGAAAAAAATATTTGAATATAAATATTTTATCAAAGTCATTGAAAATATCAATAGTAAAAATATTTATCCAAATGATGAAAGTTAAAATTCGCTACAGAAATAAACCTACGGCCACGATCTGCTCCAACTGTTCCAGATTTCAGCATTCAGCTAGAAACTGTCATGCCAAGCCCAGATGCATCAAGTGTGAAGGAAGCCACCCAACAAGAGAATGCCCCATCCAAGAGAAAATCCACAAACCCACCTGTATCAACTGCAACACTTCTGGACACCTAGCCGAATGGAAAGAATACTAAGCTATTAACCCAACAATTAAATCTCTCCAACCTCACCAGTATCTCCTACGTGCAAGTTGCAGCACCTCTAAATCCAGTCCAAATCCAAGAAAGATTAATTTCAGCTCCCTCCAGACCAGCACCTACACCTAATCCATACAAAAAGGCAGTTATACATTTTTTATGCACAAACAAAACACATATTCTAAATTAACTTATTCGAAATTTTTTCCAATTCAAAATATAAATGAATAAAAATTTAATTTTTAAACATATTTGATTTCATCTTAAAGGAATCCTGACTAACATAAGTCCAGGTTCTTACAAACCGAGTATTTTACATTCTTCTTTCGACTTAACGGCTCTTCCTTTTTCGTACCAGTTTCACCGTTTGCATCCATATCGTTGTTTCTGAAAAAACCAAAACACTAAACTCAGAAGAGAATAGAAGCAAAATAGCAAATCTAAGGGAAAAGATAATAAGTACATACAAAATAAATTATATTAAAATGCCAAATAGTAAAAAATAAATAATATTATTCCCATCAAATTTTATTTCAAAAACACAGAGCACAACAAGAATGTCGGGATGATTTCACTTTGTAGTTCTGAAAGCTGCAATTGGAGACACTGCGATCGCTTATCTATTTCTCTGAGATTTATAATCGATCTGTAATTGTTTTCGCCCTCAACAAATTTGCACGCTCGGGTACAAAATTTTCAGCTCCAATGTTTAGGTATTGTCTTCAGTCGTGGTTTGCAGCGTAATGCACGCAACGAACATGTATTGCAGACTGCAGTCCGAAGTTTGATCTGCAAATTTCTTTCTCGAAAAGAAGAATGTAACTAATTTTCTCAAGCATTTTGTAATACGTAGTCACGCTAAATTTTACTTAATTTTTTTTTCTTTGAAAAACGATCTAAAAAATTTATATTTTTGAATTTTTGCATAAAAAACATTGAAAAAAATCTTTGAAACTAAAGTATATCAGTTGTACAATAAAAATTAGAAAAAAAGACAATTTTTTCCAACTGAAGCAATTAGTTCCGAAATTTATAACTCAAGAAATATATTATCTAGTTCATGAACTAAAAATAAGCTGTATTTCTATCCACTCTTTAAATATTTGGGTTGGACTGATAAATTATCTAAAACTTTTGATTCTTCTAGCAGTTTGAAATATTAAAACAACAATAAATCTATGAAAATAGAGGAATACTGAAATATTCAAGGACAAATGAATATTCTGTCAGAATATAATATAAATAGTTGAAAATTCAACAGCAACTGAAGGATAAGAAAATTATTATATATACTGATGCTAGAATAATTTTTGAAATTAAAAAAAAATATTCATTTAAATCATCTATGATAAAAGTTTTGAAATAATTTCAACCGAACATCCTGGAGAAGATTCGAATAGCAGGAGCAGAGGATTTCGAGAGTAACGATTTCCTCTCCATCTTTCATAAAATTTCTATAGTATCAAAAGACAATACATGCAATATACATGCTGATGTCTACAATTTTTAATCAAAATAATAACTTGGGAATGTAGTGCAGGAAACCATAAAATTAAATTACGCACACTGACTACCAACATGTCGTCATTAATATTAATTTTCTTTTGGACGGCGGGATATCCGTACCAAATTCAATGCATCTAGCTCAACACTTTTTCGAAATATCGTGTTCGCAGATAGACAGACATGATACCAAAAATGCGTTCATCAGATTCGAAAGCTTAGAAACATGGACGCCATCAAAATCTCAAATTCGATTAATTTACTTAATTATTTAGTTTTGACGATTTGTGTATTTCTTCGTTACATACTTCGTATATGAGAAAGTAATAAGAAGTAATTTTGAAGAAAACAGATAAAATATTATCCAACAGATTACTTTCAGTTTTTAAATAATAATTTTTCAGTGATACTTTCATTTGCTAATTTTGAGAACATATTTAGAGAAACGAAAACGAATCATAATTAATAGTAAATGAATATTTTTATAGCTGTTTTATAGAGATTTTAATGAAAAATTTAATTGTATAATAGGTTTTTCAAAATTATATGTGTAAAGTTTTTGATTTCTAACGTCAAACTTGTAATACGCAATTTGTATTTCAAATATAGTAGTCAGTAATTTTTAAGAGTAATTTTAAAATTTTCTTTTTGTAGCAAAAGGCTGGTCAACTGCGGCTATTGATTCAACGGTTTGTAAGATGTTTTCTTTTTTTTTTTATCATTTTATTTGTTATTTTCCAGTATGCTGTGATAAATCTTAATGAGTTCCGATTGAATATGAAGATAAATAACCAGAACTTTTTGTCATGCTGAGATAACGAAGGTTTTCTACATGATGCGGAGAGTTGCTACACGAGGCAGCAGAGTATTGCCGTTATAAAGCGGACTAAGAATTGCCGTGGTAAAGCGGACAAGGACCCCCCGTCTGAATCAGCCGTTGCTAATCAAACCTGAAACAACAGATTATGGGTCCACCTCTTGGCGACTTATTAGAAATCTCGCCAAGTTGACTACTAATTAAATATTTGTTATTATTTTTAAATTAAAAAACGATACTTGAAGGTCAGAAATAATAATAAATATAATAAAAAATAAATATAATAAATAGATAATTATAAAATAAAAAAATAAATTAAATTAAAATAAATTTTAAAAAATCCGTCTAGGTTGATTATTTAATAATAAAATAAAAAAAGAAAGAAAGAATAATAAAGTAAAATAAGAAATAAATAAAAATATAAAATAAAATAAATATAATAAAAAATAAAATTAAAAAAAAACACGTCTAGGTTGCTACATTGGCGACGTAACCGCCCCTCGTTTGGCGAGAATTCAAAAAGACGCCAAGAGGTGGGCTGTGCCAGAATATGCCTATATCACATTGTATAAATATTAAGAAATATACATTAAATTTTAATAGTGGTATGTAACTCGGGTACAAAATTTTCAGCTCCAATGTTTAGGTATTGGCTTGAAGCGTGACTTTCAGCGTAATGCACGCAATGAACATGTATTTCAGCTCGAAGTATGATCTGCAAAGTTCTTGCTCGAAAAAAAGTATGCCACTACTTTTCTCATGCATTTTCTGGGTTTCCCAATCATGAAATTTATTATTTCTAAATTGTAGATGTTGTTTTCTATTTTAATTAAATGGACTCGAAAAATTAGTACTAGTTTTTTTAGTCTTAAATTGTTTCAATTTATTAACAGCTGCTACTATGATACCATTCTTCTTTATTTATCTGGGAACTAAAAATTTCAATGGTGCAAGGTTCAATCAGAGACCGAAGCGCCCTCATGACTTTAAATTGGAACTAGCCGCTTTAATAAGAGTACTGTAATTTTATTAATGAATATTACAGCGAAAATTTTATTTAAATCGGGGACTACAGCCTACGGTACTTTTCTACCATTTTTCATCTACACAAATTAAATCTTCTTAAGCGATTTATTATAATATTAGCAAATTATGACAATTAAGACGAACTGTGATGGGAGAAGGAAATCGATATTACATCAATAAAATTCCTCGAGATTTCCTTTTATTTAAGATTGTTCGAGCTAAGAGTTGTAAAATGGGCTTCGAATTCTTATGAAGGATGACTTAAAGGAACAAAGCAATAAATGAATAAATAAAATAAATTAATTAAATTTTTAAAATATTATTTTTGCTTTAGTATAAAAGATAATGAATTCTTGTTTTATTATAATGTTTACTGCTATAAATATTTAAAGCATTATGAAAAAATGTGATACAATATAAATTATTCTTTGAATATTTTTGCAGTCCTGTATTTTGAAACATTATTTTATAAGCAATACAAATTAGATAGCGGATGGAATATTTGTGTAAGGAGAGCCAGAGAATGAATGCCTATGATCTCATTACCTTATCTGAAGTAATATCACATGTTATTGAAAGCCTTTCTTGTTCTTAATTATGAACAAAGCAATCGATATACGGACTGTTTATTTTGAAAATGGTGCAAATCCATAAAAAAGAAAGGAGATATCACATAATTTGTGATTAATTTTAGGATAATTTCTTTAAATTTTAACTTGATTCATATTTACCTTTTCATTCTAATATTGGATAATGTTGGCGCCAGTAAGTCAGCAGAACGCTCCACCTACTAATTTTGTAGCGCCACAAAGTGGTGAAATAATATAACCTTTTGAGTGTATGTGTGAATTCCACAGAGAGGGTGTGTTGGGAGTGTTGAGAATAAAGGAATGGAGATACAGTCCAAGAGTTTGTGTTTCATTTATATGTGAATGAGGTTTATAAAAACTGAGCTATCGAGGGCCAAACAGATAATAAAAGAAACTACGTAACAAAGAATTATGAAAGTGGAATAAGACTAACTTCCACCGACATAAGTGACAGGGTTATGTGGTTACATTTGTTTTATTTCATGCAACGAAGATTATCATAGTTAATTTTGTTTGAAAAAGGGATAATTTCCTATTAGCAACTAATAGCAATACAGGTAAGAAGAACTAGTAAATCAGTGCTATTTATAGCTTTCAAAACTCAAAATGATACAATATCTTATGTGAAGTTTAACAATACATAACTATAATTAAAGACAAATGCAAAGAGCTTAATATCATCTTTCATGAATAAAATGGCTTCACACCTACCCATTGAATGCGTTTATCAGCTTTTGAAGGGCACAAATACCAGCACATAAGGCTTTAGCAATAAGATGTACACCAGTGGGTTTCTTCCTTGTGTAAAAAAAAGCATTCGTAAGAATGTGGCACATATTGGTGTCATTTATAAACTCACTGATTTCACAATACCATTCTGGCTTATAATCAAGTTTCCAACAATAGAGCATTCCAAATTAAAATAAACTATTGTTTTTCAGCAAACAGTGAAATGAAAGTAGGAATGCCTAAAGGAAGTATCCTTGATCCTCTACTTTATGCCATTTTTACTGCAGTTTTCTCAAAAAATAACTTCATCACAAAAAGTATCTTAGCTGATGATACTGCCATCTTTATCCAAAGCAGCACCATAAAGTTTGTCTCCCATACTTCAACGAGTGAACATTGAAATCTGGAGCATCAAGTGAAGTATTTCCATAATTACTGAAAAGATCCATGCTATCATGTTCAGGAATGGACAGGCAAAAAAATGACATGCACAAAAAAATTTCTTGAAAACTATCTGACTCGGAAAGAAAGTAAACGATCTGACTTGGAAAAAAAAGTAAAATACCTAGGACTAATTCCAGAAAATAATACTGTCTTTTAAAGGACATATCAACAAGAGCAAAGAAAATTTGTGGGTTAAAATTCACCTCATTTTTCTTCTCATTGGCAGACGCTCCTCATTTTCACTAAAGGATAAAATACTGTTAAACAAGCACATTTTAAAATCCATCCCAACTTATCGCCTCAAATTTCGGGACTTAACTATAAAAACCAAATAAAACAAAACTTGAGTCTTGAAAAAAAATATTTTGTATTATTATGAATGCTTTCTGGTTTATTTAGAATGATATTTTACACGGATATCTTGAAACTGCCAAGTTCCATGATCTCAACAAAAAACTATCAATTTTTTTTTTATTTAACTCAAAATTCATGAAAATCCCTGAAACAAGAAACAACTCAACTATGCTCATTGCAATGGAAAGCATGCTTTTCCTTACTCTACTACTAAATGGACTTAGTCATTAAAACTTCCATAGATTCTTTAAAATTTAAAATGTATCGAAAAATTTTTTCGTTTTTCTTCTGAAGATCAAATATGCAATCTTTTTCTCTTCCTACATGACACACCAATAATATATTTCCTACTGGTTTTTTTTCTTTGCTACTTGCTACTTCAAATTGACTAAAAATATCTAGGCACTGAGGTTTTTCACACATCTTGTATAAATAATGATGGTCGTTACTGTCGGAAAAATGTATCTGCTTGATCTTTGACTTGTTCTCACCTCAGTATGCGTTAGACTCTTTATCGGAGCTCTGTTTGAATCTTTTTTTCCCTATTTCTGGTAGTACAAAGGATATCTGCCATTTACCCAACCTTAATTTATTGTACTTTGAATTTGTTTAAGATAAAAATGGAAAATTTTAAAAAGAAAAGAACTGTTGCACGTTCAGCATTTACACGTTTATGTAACACTATTAATAATGTAATTTCTAAAGATGGTGCCAATTTAACGGACGATTTTGATTTATTGGCCGATTTTGACCAACTTGGTGAAAAGTATAACGAGCTTTGTGTACTGAATGATGAAATTATGAATTTTGTGTTGCTTGAAACAGAAACGAAACCAGATGACTTGGATGCTGAAACTTTTGCTGCAGATGAATATAATAAGAAATTTAAGCGAATCAACATTATTTTTAAAAACAAAAGTAATAACTGTGAAGAAAGTGATAACTCTAGTTCTGTTCAGAATATTTCTAAAAGAAAATTTAAGTTACCTTTACTGGAATTAAAAAAGTTTGGTGGTGAAATCAAAGACTGGTTGCCATTTTGGGGTGAGTTTAGTAAAATTGATAGTGACCCAAATATTGACGAGGCTGATAAACTTCAATATTTGATACAAGCTACATTGCCTTCTACTAGAGCTAGAGAGTTAGTTGAAAGTTTTCCACCTTCAAAGGAAAATTATCACAAAGCAATAGACTCGTTAAAATCACGGTTTGGACGAGATGACTTACTTGTCTAATTCTATGTTCAAGAACTTTTGAAGTTAACAATTTCTGTGAATTTTTGGGATCAAAAGGTAAAACTTCCTACTTTGTACGATCAGATTGAGACACAGCTTAGAGCTTTAGACAGTTTATAAGTAACAACTGAAAAATATGCAGCTATGCTCTTTCCTGTAGTTGAATCTTGTTTATCCGAGGAAGTTCTCAGAGCTTGGCAAAGGAATAATATTGGGTTGTTCGGAAAGTAATTTCGTTTTTTTTTTGTTTTTTGTGGAAATGAAAGACAGTTTTCGTATAACAAACAAATACTTTATTAAATTATATATTGGCCGTTATGGTCCAACATCTTTTGCCATCTTTCTGGTAGTAGCATAATTCCACGCTCATAAAATGTTTGGTCTTTGCTGCCAAAAAACTGATCGAGGTGGTTTTTGACCTCCTCATTTGAGGTGAAGGTTTTACCATCTAAAACATTTAGCGAACCAGTTCTGGCACTGGCGTACTGTCAACACACCTTCTCCATACACATCGGTCAGTTTCTTTCCGGTTTGAACAGCATTTTTACCCTTTCTGTAGTAAAACAGTAAGATATGTCGAAAATGCTGCTTATCGTCTCCATATTTAAAAGGGCACCAACCAAAAACTGCTGTGTAGAATTAATTGGAATTTTTTACAAACAAGCCTTGCTATATGAGCTCTCAAAGCATATAAAAATTATACGGCTTAAATGTGAAGTTGGGTGCAAAAAAATACAATTAAATCCTCTGTCGGGAAAAAACGAAATTGCTTTACGAAAAACCCAATAGTTACAGTAATAAAAAAGAAGAATCCCGACTTGAAAATTTAATGCAGTTTTTGAAAAACGAAGTAGAAGGAGAAGAACGAATTAATCTGTCCATGAAAGGGTTTTCTGTTAAAGACAGTCCTAAGATTTACTCATTGAAAAAACCAATGCACACTGCTGCTGGGCTTTTTGCTGGAAGTCAAAGCTCTACTAATTGTGTTTTTTGCAACGAATAGAATCATGGAAGTAAAAATTGCAAAATTGCTTTGAATTTAGATTTACAGGAAAAAACAACTTTGCTGGCCAAGAAGAAATGCTGTTATCGATGTTTCAAGACTGGACACATGGTAAGGCAGTGTACAAGTAAAATTAAATGTTCCCAGTGTCAAAGAAAATATTATAATGTTATGTGTCCTGAAATGAAGCATTTTGAATTCACTGGTTCTGGTAAAATAGTCGACAAGGCTATGGAAAAGTCAAAGGAAAAATTCAATACCTTGGCGAATCCAGCTTGTTCAGCTGATGTTCTTCTGCAAACTTTAGTAGTATATCTTTATGGTAATGATGACAATTTTCCTGTGAGAGCGTTAATTGACATAGGCAACCAAAAATCATAAATAACTAAAGAAACTGTTTCTAAATTGAGTTATGAACCAATTAGAGCTGAAGATATGATCCACAATCTTTTTGGTGGTATAGAGAGTAAGCAGAAACATCATTTATACAAAGTGTATGCAAGCGGTTTCCAAAAGGACTATCACTGTTCTTTCGAAGCTTATGATCACGAGACAATATGTATTGATATACCAACAGCTACTTCTGGACCTTGGACTAAATAGATTGAAGAAAAGGGAATATTTCTTAGTGACAAAGAAGCCTGTCTCTATGATTCAACGTCTTCAGTGCATTTGTTGAAAGGTGCTGAAATAGCTTGTAAACATTTTACTGGAAAAGTTGTGAATTTATCTTGCGGATTAGTAGCAATGGAAACGCTACTTGGATGGACTCTTATGGGAAAATTAGAAATTGAAGTGAAGAATGACAGCTACATGACAGTACTGTCTTTACACTTGAACAACAAGAGCATTAGTGATCTTTGGAGTTTGGACACTCTTGGAATATTAGATCCTACAGATAAACAAAGTCAAATGGAAATTGAGAAAGAAACCGAAAAGCTGTTCTTGAATTCTGTTAAACAAGATGAAGATGGTAGATATGTTGTTTCACTACCATGGTTAGAAGATCACCCTGTTCTACCTTCGAACAAAAGTCTTGCTGAGAAAATATTGAAAAATATAGTTGATAGAATCAAAAATCTTGGTATTCTACAGGACTATGAAAATGTTTTTGACCATGGGAAGAAAGAACGCATTGTTAAAGAGTTAAATAATGAAGATCTCAAGGACTCTAAGTGTCACTATCTTCCTCATCGACCTGTCATAAAAGATAATTCAACAACAAGGATCAGATCTGTCTTCGATGGTTCTGCAAAATCCAAAGGAAGTACATCCTTAAATAACTGCCTAATAAGAGGTCCAAACCTTGTGGAACTTATTCCATCCCTAATAAATAGGTTTCGTATTGGAAAGTATGGTGTGATCGCCGATATACTTGGTGGCTAGATGGAGATTCAAATAATGTCAAAATCTACAGACATTGCAGCTTAGTGTTTGGGATAAAATCAAGTCCATTCCTTTTAGGGACGACATTGAATCACCTATTAGATGGAGCTTCTGATTGCTACAAGATGACAGCTCAACACCTACAGAAATCTATGTATGTTGACAATTTTGGGGCTAGTGTTAAAAGCGAAGCTGACTTGACAAAGTTTATAAATGAATCCACAAAAATCATGGCTCTCGGAAAATTTGATTTACGTGGCTGGCAACACAATTCTTTTGAGTCCTTAAAAGACAATTGTAATGAATCTCAAGATGCTTCTCCTACCTTACAAGACGTTCCAGTTCTTGGTCTTCTTTGGAACATTGAAAAAGACACGTTAAAAATTGATGTCAGAAGTGACACACAGAGTTACTTTCTTTGTTACTTTCACACATCTGTGAAAGTAACAAAGAGATATATTCTCTCAAAATGTCACAGAATATTTGACCCTATTGGAATTACTGCCCCCATAACTCTAATTCCAAAAATATTGCTCCAAGAAACGTGGAAAATTATGGCTAATTGGGATGATATTCTTCCAGAAGAAAATGTTCATAAATTTGAAAAATGGGACAGACAGTTACATCAGTTAAAAAAACAAGAAATACCAAGATGGATTCAGGGGCATAAGAACTCAAAACATAGTTTGCATGTATTTTGTGCTACTTGCATTTTCTTAAGATCTGTGAACCAATAAGGAGTTACTTGTTATTTAGTAGCAGCAAGATCACGAATAGCACCTCTAAAAAGTATTTCCTTCCAGATTGGAGCTATTTGGTTTTTGCATCGGCTTCAGACTTGCCAAAAGTATTTGCACTGATTTAGAAGAACTTGATGATATACCTGTTTATTACTGGTCAGATTCCATGAACTGTTTGTATTGGATTAAAAATGATGAGCAATGGGCAACGTTTGTAATGAACCGAGTAAAGGAAATTAGATCGGGCAGTGAACCTCATCAGTGGAACCATGCACCTGGAAATATAAATCCAGCTGATTTACCTTCGAGAGGCTGTTCAGTTAATACTTTGATAGCTCGAAGATGGTGGGAAGGTCCAGCCTGGTTAACAGAGGAAGAAGAATTGTGGCCCATGTCTAATTTATCCCCTGACAAGAATGTCGTCAATGCAGAAAAAGAAAAAAATCAGTTGTAACTTCTCTGTTTGTGTCAGATTACATTAGAGAATTCTTAATAAGATTTTCGTCATTTGAGAAGCTGATTCGAGTTACTGCATGGATGATCAGGTTTCGCAGAAACAGTAAACTAGCAAAATCTTGTCGTGTAACAGACATACTGACTACTGACAAACTGAAGGAAGCAGAATCAAAAATCGTGTTGATTGCCCAAAAAACATCATTTGTTTCCGATAAGAACGAAGGGCTAAAAAATATCCAATATTGTCGCATGAATCCGCGATCTTCGACGAAGCGAGTAACAACTCAACTCCGTATTGAAAACAAAACAACTTGGAAAAACACTTGAAAAACTGAACAACGTTGTGATCAGCAGCTGAAAAGATTTTGAACTATTTTCTTTCGGAAAATGCAGTCGTTTAAGTTTAATATGTATATAGAATAACTTGTATTGTCGTAGAAATAAATGTTATAGTTTATTTTTTCAAGAAGAGTAGTTTTTTTCAATCACAGTAAAGAACCCGTGTACCGTAGGCGGGTACACGACATGGCGTCCGCGACAGGACTGTGATTTGAAATCAACGATTCGGAAGGCAAGTGAATTATTTGGATGATAAATTATTTGTTATTAGAAATTTGTCGATACTTTGAAGTAAGAATAACTGTTTCAGAAAAATTATGGAAAGCTTTAAAGCTTAAACGGAAAACCGTTAGATCTGCATTTACTAGATTATTTAATCATTTAGGTGACTCAGCGAAAACGGAAGTAAACATTGCAGAAGATTTAGATTGTTTGGCAACCTTCCAGCTGCTTGGCGAGAAAAACAATGAACTTTTGCAATTAAATGAAGATATTTTGAATCTTTTGTTGATGTCTGAAGACATAAAGGAAGACGATATTGAAAAGGAATCTCGTTCAGCAGATGAGTATTCACTCTATTTTAAAAAGATGAGTTTATTAGTGGATCGAAAAACTAATCCCGCTGTTAACGCTGATACATTATCTTCAGTTGGCGGTGAAAAGCGGAAATTCAAGCTGTCTCGTTTGGAACTGTAGAAATTTGGTGGTGAAATTAAGGATTGGCTGCCGTTTTGGGGACAATTCGAAAAAAGTGACGAAGACAGCGATATCGATGAAACCGACAAGTTTCAATACTTAGTCCAAGCAACTATCCCGAATTCCAGAGGGAGGGAATGAGTTGAAAGTTTCCCCCCTACCTAATTATTCAAAGGCGATTTATTGTTTGAAATCTAGATTCGGCAGAGATGATTTGTTGGTTGAATATTACGTTAGAGGATTGTTAAAATTGACACTCGCATTTAATCTTAAAGAGAAACATATTAAATTATCAACTGTTTATGACCGTCTTGAAACCCAGCTGAGATCATTAGAAACTCTTGGCGTTATTACAGCGAAGTATGCGGTCATGTTGTTTCCCCTGGTTGAATCTTGTTTAATTGAAGAAGTTTTAAGAGCCTGGCGGAGAAATGATAGAGGATTGGATGGAAAAGATGACCCGAAAGGATCTCGATTGGAAAGTTTGATGAAACTTTTGAAGAACGAAGTTGAAAATGAGGACAGGATAGCTCTTGCCATGGAAAGCTTCTCTTTGAAAGAAAATAACAAAAATATCAAGATTAAAAGAGACTTGCCGACAGCTGCGGGACTTTTTTCAAGAAACAAAAAATCTGTTTTGAAGTGTGTATTTTGTGACAAGAACAATCACGAATCCAAAGAATGTCATGTTGCTCGAAATTTGGATTTAAATGAGAAAATGAAACAATTGAAGAAAAGAGGTTGCTGTTTCAGATGTCTAAGTAACAGTCACGTGTCAAAGCTATGTAGGGTCTAAGTTAATTGTGGGAGCTGTGGTCAAAGACATCATGCTGTGATGTGCCCTGATAGAGAGACCGTTGAATCTTCTAACTCTCAAGAAGCAACGGACAGTTCAATCAATTTTGGACAGTTCAATACATTGACCAATCCCACATGTTCTACAAGTGTGTTTCTACAAACCCTGGTCGTGGTTCTTTGGGGAGAAACACAGGATTTTGCTGTGAGGGCCCTCATAGACACTGAAGTCAGAAATCTTATATTACGAAAGAAGCTGCTAATAAAATGAAGTATCCTGCATTAAAAGAAACAACTCTTATTCATATTTTGTTTGGAGGGATACAAAATCCACAGAAACATTCAGAATACAAGATTTTTGTAAGTGATTTTGAAAAGAATTATCATTGCACGTTTAACACATTTGATCAAGATAAAATCTGTGCCGAAATTTGTCAGATACCAACCGTATTCTGGTCAAAGGAACTAGAGGATAATAAAATTCATCTAACGGATCAAGAATGTTTACCATCTTGTTCCTCATCCACAATCCATTTACTTATTGGGGCTGACATAGCAGAAAAATTGATGAATGGAAAACTCCTCAATTTAACTTGTGTATTAACTGCCATTGAGACTTTGCTTGTTTGGACACTTATGAGAAGAGCACCAAGCAGTTCAGACTCTATAAGCATGACAGTCACAAACTTACTTATAAAAGATTGTAATATAAGTGACTTATGGAAGTTAGAAGCTATTGGAATTACTGATCCTGCTGAATCTAAAAAAAAAGACTGAAATGCGTCAAAGTACTTTAGATTATTTTCGAAACACTCTGACGATTAATGAGGAAGGGAGGTACGAAATCACCTTACCTTGGATGTTAGAATCATCCAGGCTCCCTGACAACAGACAAATGGCCGAGAAACGACTTTCTTCTGTTTATAAAAAACTTGTAGAATCCGTGAAGATTGGAGTATATTCAGATGTCTTTAAAAAATGGATTGCTGACGGCGTCATTGAAGAAATGGAAGATAAAAAAGAGTTAAAAGCATATTGTCTTCCACACAGGCCTGTATTTAAAGAGAACAGTATTACTACGAAAGTGAGGCCAGTTTTCAATACATCCGCACATATAAAGGGTACACCCTCACTGAATGTCTGCTTAGAAAGCGGTCCTAATTTAATTGAACTTGTTCCTTCCCTACTGAATCGTTTCCGGAAATTTCCTGTTGGAATAGCATCAGACATTGAGAAGGCATTTCTTCAGATCGGAATCAGAGAGAGGTACAAGGACTATCTGCGATTTTTATGGAAAACCAAAGACAAGGGAATGAAAATCTACAGACATCGTAGAGATGTGTTTGGTGTCACCTGCAGTCTATTCCATTTAGCGGCAACTATGAATTGCCATCTGGAAAAAGCCCCTGAAGAGCTCTTAAATACTGCGTAAATCTTGAAGAATTCATTTTATGTGAATAATTGTGTCTGCAGTTTGAAGAATACAGATGAAGCAAATAAATTTATAGTTGAATCGCAAGCGTTGATGTCTTCAGAAAAATTCAATCTACGAGGCTGGCAATCAAATGCTTCACTTGAAATTATCGATCAACCCGGCAAATACCAAACTGTATCCTTATTGGGCCTAAACTGGGACCTAAAACAAGATACTCTGTCTTACATCATAAACTGTCCGAAAGATGAAAATCTGGTTCTTACTAAAAGAGGTCTGCTTTCTCTGGCTCAGAGTATATTTGACCCTTTGGGTATATCTTCTCCCGTAACCATCATTCCAAAGTTTTTGCTTCAAGAATCCTGGAATATTGGACTTAAATGGGATGATGCCCGGCCAGAATGTCTATCAAAACGATTTTGGAACTGGCTGAAGGGTATAAAGAATCTTTCAGAGGTCAAAATACCTCGGTGGATGAAACTGAGTCAAGGCGAAGAAGAAACCGTCAGTCTTCATGTCTTTTATGATGCAAGTGCTAAAGCGTATGCCACTTGTATTTTCCTATGAGTAGAGTTTCGTGATGAGGTGTTTGTTAGCTTTGTTTAGAGATGCATAATCCACGAATTTTTGAATAACAAATAATATTGCTATTGTTATTTTTAAATATGTGTTCCAAATATCTGTTATTTCAATCATATTATTAATTAAAAATTATTACTTAATATTAAATATAAAATTTATTAATTGTAATTAATACTTAATTTACTAATTTAAATAACGTGTGATTTAATTAATTTATCTGTTTCAACTTACTTCTTAAATTTTTTTTCTCAAAACTATTTATTTAATTTCTTTATTTGAGTGAACCATTTTCTGGAACAGGTGAATTAAAAATCTATGTCATTTCTTTAAAATGTTTACTTTAGTTCTATATTCTACCAATGGATGGCGCCAGCAGTAAACAGAATATATGTAATCAAAGTCAATCATGTCACGAGCAATTAAAAATGATCTGTATGGAATAGTGCATCATCATATGCGAATATCGGAAGTCACTCCCGTAAGGTGGAACGGTGACTTCGCACTTTCCGGTGAAATCACCGCTCCGATAAATTTCAGTGATATGCAATTCAATGATACGATAATTTCAATAACCGGTCCGTTCACTTTTCAATCCATTCACAGATTTCTTTCGAGAGCTTCCATTGGACAGATCGTATCGATTGTTACTTTCCAGTGAAGTCACCACTCCGGCAAATTTCAGTGATATCGTATCGATTGTTATTTTCTATCGTGATCCAAACCTGTAATCGAAATATCACCAGTAAGATCGTATCAAGGATTTGAATCACACCCCTCTTTGAAAAGTATTGATCACTTGTATTTGTGACTTTTTGATATTGGTTACGTAATAACCGCTCGTAAAATATTCGTCATCCCTAGCTTTGTTCAGTCTCGAGTTGGAGTGTCGCCTTTAAAGAACTTAACTATCCACCTTGAACTTCTTTCCTCGCTGTCAATGGAAAATTTCAGACTAGCGCTAAGGCGTTTTATTGCACCACGTAGACGATCTTCAGTAATATACTCGGTTCATTGAACAAACTTTGTTGGAACAAGTAAACTATTTTATTGTATTAACTGTCAACAAGTAGTAAGAGAAGGGAAAAAGAAGGAAATTATTTGGAAATTTATACCACCCTCAGTTCCACAGTGGGGAGGATGGTGGAAGCGCCTTACTGCCAGAGTAAAAGACCTTCTGAAGAAAGTTCTAGGCCGAGCATGCATGAATTACGGAGAACTGAATACAATTTTATGCGGTTGCGAAGACATCGTAAATTCAAGACCCATTACCTACGTTTCAGAACACGATGATTTGGAACCTATAACACTGTCTTCATTCCTCAGAGAACACAGGAAAAATGGTATTCCAGACCTTGCCCACTTGGAACTATCTCCTGAATATCTTCGCAAGCGGCGGCTGTATAGGTGTAAACTGCAAGATCTCAGAAGTCGATTCCGACTGGAATACTTGGGGCAGCTGAGGCAACAAACTAAGAAAATGAAAAAAAACAACAACCCACGATTTCAAGGTGGGAGAAATGGTTATTGTGCAAGTAACCGATCAGAAACGTCTGAATTGGCCTCTGGGGAAAATAACAGAAATATTCCCTGGTAAGGACAGTTCAGTTCGTCTTGTGAAAGTAAAAATGAAGAACGGCGAATTTCTGAAACTTGTACAGCGTCTCTACACCTTTGAGGTTCAAACGCCTTCTATAGAGAATCTACTAGAGAAGAGAGCATCTGAAATTGAAGATGAGAAAGAAGAGGCAGTACAACAGCAATGTGTTGAACATCTTGAGAAGCTACCAGAATCGGACAAAACATCTCTACTAAATCTAAATACCATGAAAACCCGCTCCGGCCTTAAGTTTCAAGCTCCCAAACGACTGGACCTGTGAACTGTTTGGACTAAAAAACATTTTGAGTTTTCTTGAAAAGAAAAAACCAAAAGGTGGGAGTGTCGCATGAATCCACGATCTTCGACGAAGCGAGTAACAACTCAACTCCGTATTGAAAACAAAACAACTTGGGGGGAAAAAAACTTGAAAAACTGAATAACATTGTGATTAGCAGTTGAAAAGATTCTGAGCTTTTTTCTTTCGGAAATGCAGTCATTTAAATTTAATATGTATATAGAATAACTTGTATTGTCGTAGAAATAAATGTTATAGTTTATTTTTTCAAGAAGAGTAGTTTTTTCAATCACAGTAATGTGAGTTTTTCATTTGAAAGAGTATCTTTAAAGTAATTAAAATATTATTTACCCATAATTTAAACGTGTTCACTTGTGATAAAAGATCCTACGTATCTTATTTTACGAGTCAAAAGAATCTGATGATCCAGCGTTTTTTAGTAATTTGAAATTAGTTTCGGTTTGTGTATTATTCAATGATGGTACAACATTTGCTGTTATTAGTGGTGATATTGGCTGTTTCACCTTACCCACTTTTATTGTCTGAATATTTATCAGCTTTATTTATTTATTTTTTGGTTGATTATTTATTAGCTTGATTTATTTATTGGCTGATTATTTATCAGCTTGATTTATTAATTTTACAGTATTCTTGATTTTGGCAACTTTTTTAGATGGTTTCCTAGTTCTAGATTTTTCTCTTGAAAGAGTTTTGTATATCCGTTTCTTAGGTGTGGGTGGACGCTTTGGACTTATGCGGTTTCTCTTAGGACTTAATTTTTTAACCTTGGTGGGCCATGGAATAAACTGAGATTTTGATTTGATGTGTAAATATTCAATTTTATCAATTTTTAAAAATAATTATTTATGGCCTAATGTGTTTGTGTTTTACATTTCTTTAACAATACTGCTTGTTGAATATAAACATTTTTTGCATTTCCTTTTATAGGTATGAAAAGTTATGAAAGGGACTTAGTTGAAATGCAAAGAAGGAGCTAAATTTATCTTAAGACATAAAGAAGCAGGTGTGTATATATTTTTTTTTCTTTAAAAATTTAAATTTTTTAAAAATTTAATTACCACTTCGTGTTCAGAATTCGAGAAATGATGCAACAAATCATGACTAATAATAATATATAACTGAGAATAAACAAAGCTGATAAATATTCTGACAGTAAAAATGAGTAAGGTGCAACAGCCAATATCCCCACTAACAACAGCAAGAAAAGGACAAAATATTGTTCGTCTCACCTCCGACTCACTCGAGGGGTAGTAATATGGTGACGCTTTATAAGCCAGATAACAACTACAAGACATGCGTAATTACTTCTGTCTTGTGGTCATGTTATTCGACTACAAACTCAATCATTGCGAGTTTGGTCCTCGGTATAACCGAATCGCTACAGAGCTAAGCTAATTTTAAGACATTCAGAGGTAGGTTTGTATATTTTTGTTTTTCTTTCATATTTTCAAGGTTTTTTTTTTTTTTTATTCAATTAACATTTTATGTTCATTTTAAATGTGTTCAAATGTAAGGGATCCAAAAAAAGTAACATGAATTATAATTTGGGCCTTTGTTCATGAATTCAAGAAATTATACAACAAATCATGAACTTATGGTATAAAATCAATTTTTTTTTTGCTCTTGCGACTTTCTATATGTATTTTTCATTCTTTATGCTTGTTGCTACTGCAACAGAATGTTCGATCTCATTATTCTCTTTTAATATTTCTTCTAATTGTATTGTTCACTTAAAATGTTTGTATTAAAGAAAATACATCTAAGACTTTCTTTTCATTAGAAATATTCGAACATTTCTGTGTGTTATTAAGACTAATTATGTTTTAAATTCCAGTATATTCTTATCTCATCCTTTTTATAAAATTAAAAACTGAAAATATTGCTTTTTTAGAATATATTGTATTTCAAAATGTATTTTTTTGGCATATCATGAAAAGTATGATCAGTTGCTATTATATTTGAATTTTAATTATATCTGAAATCTCTTGTTACATATTATTGTCAATGCTGGATTAAATCTGCTTTTTCTCTGAAGAACTTAATATTTAATCTGTATTTCGAAAAATTGAGATTGGGATTTGGTGTGTAAATATTTAATTGTATGCATTTTTAAAAATAATTTTTTATGGCATAATGTGTTTAGGTTTTACATTTCTTTAAAAATACTGCATGTTGAATATAAGCATTTTTTGCATTTTCTTTTATAGGTATGGAAAGTTATGAAAGGGACTTAGTTGAAATGCAAAGAAGGAATTAAACTAATCTTATGACGTTAAGAGGCAAGTGTGTATATTTTTGTTTTTCTTTCATATTTTCAAGTTTTCTTTTCATTTAATTACCACGTTGTGTTCATATTTAAATGTGTTCTAATGTAAGGGATCAGAAAAAAGTAACATGAATTATAAATTGGACCTTTGTTCTTGAATTGGAGAAATGTGTCTTGATACAACAAGTTAAGAACTTTTGTTATGAAATCATTGTTTTTTGCATTATAAATTGGACCTTTGTTCATTAAATCAAGAAATGATACAACAAATAATGAACTTATGGTATAAAATCAGTGATTTTTGCTTCTTCCACTTTCTATATGTATTTCTTATTCTTTATGTTTGTTGCAACTACAACAGAATAATTGATTTCATTTTAGTATTTTACTTCTAATTGTACCATTCACTTAAAATGTTTGTATTAAAGAAATTCTTCTAAGACTATTTGTTTTGATTTCAAATATTCGAACATTTCTGTGTTTTATAGAGTGATTATGTTTCTTATTCTAGTATATTCTTTCCTCAGCCTTTTTATAAATTTAAAAACTGAAAATATTGCTTTTTTAGTATATATGGTATATGAAAATGTTTTTTTTTTTTTTCATATCAAGAAAAGTTTGCTCCGTTGTTATTACATTTGAATTTTTATTATATCTAAAATCTCTGTTACATACTAATGTCAATGCAGAATGAAATCGGCTTTCTCTCTGATGAACTTAATAATTAATCTGTGTTTTCAAAAATGAGATTGGGATTTGGTGTGTAAATATTTAATTGTATCAATATTTAAAATAATTATGTATGGCCTAATGTGTTTGTGTTTTACATTTCTTTAACAATACTGCGTGTGGAATATAAACAGTTTTTGTATTTCCTTTTATAGGTATGAAAAGTTATAAAGGGGACTTAGTTGAAATAAAAAGAAGTAGCTAAACTAATCTTAAGATATTAAGAGGCAGGTGTGTATAGTTTGGTTTTTCTTTCATATTCAAGTTTTTTTTTATTTAATTACCACTTTGTTTCATATTTTAATATGTTCTAATGAAGGGGATTAGAAAAAAGTAGCATAAATTAAAAATTGGACTTTTGTTCATAAATCGAGAAATTATACAACAAATCATGAACTTATAAAATCACTGTTTTTTGCTTCTTGCCATTTTCTATATGTATTTTTATTCCTTATGCTTGTTGCTTCTGTAACAGAATATTGGATCTCATTATTCTCATTTTAATATTTTACTTCTAATTTTACCATTCACTTGAAATGTTTGTATTAAAGAGAATACTGTTTGCTTGCAGGTTTTTATCTTTAGTTTCTTGATGAACTGTTGGAAACATAAATAATGACAATGAATTCCTGTTTATTTCTTTCTAAGAAACACATTAGAATAGGAAGTAAAATTTTACTGATAGCATAATCCAGCCTATGTGGAAAAGGTTCTGGCTCTTCTGAACCTTTCAAAAAGGGTAATAGCCATCAAAATACAATGAAACAGTATCAGATTTTAATGCTGATAGCGGGAAAATATTTCTATTATAATAACGGATTCATTCTAGGCATTTGAAGAAAATGAGCTAAGTAATTAATTTTATGCTCGCAAAGTAAATGCAGAAATAAAGTGATGTAAATGCAAAATAAGTGAAGACATGAGTCTAGCATAAGCATCTCCAAAAACACTCATCAAATCTCTTGAGGGGTAATTAAAGTATAGATGATTTTTCATTCAACATTTAACTCTTGAGGTTCAAAAAAGTGGCTTTTCTTCTTGTTGCTTAATTTAAAGGAATACTTTTTAATGATTAAATTTATCATTGTGAGTCACTGTATTATAACTTCTCTTAGCTTTTTTTATCCTTCTGAGTCCTGACACTAACTTTGAATTACAAATTTCATTATCACTTTCTTTTTCCATTTATTTATTGTAATTGGTTTTAAATATATCACAATATAACAGAAAAGTGTTGAAAATATTTTAGAGTAGTATTGTGTGTCTCTAATTATATTTGGACAAATGGTGTATTAAATAACAAATTTCAGTTTATATTATACGTCAATTATTATATTAAAATCTAAAAGTATTTTAATTAATGTATTAAAATATTAATAAAGTGTTGTTTATTGTCTACCACAGATGAGCCAGGAGGAAGGAGGTTTAAATATCTGTGTGTCTACTAGCAATATACAGAAAAAATTGTTGAGAGTGACCAGATTTGAGAATAGATACATTTGGGAGGTTAGGAATCTGTGCATTAGTGCCTCCACCCGCTTTTTTGGATTAGATTTTAATTTAAAAATTAAGTAAAATTTAAGTAAATTTTCATAAGGAGGAACTATTGAACAAAACTATTTAATAATATTTTTAAATAGAAACGTTTATCATTCCCATGATATTTATTGGTTTAAATATTAAAATGTTTATTTAATTTTTAAAATTTTTAAAAAATTATCTTGATCAATGACCAAGGTTTTTCAAAGAAAAAGTTTTATATACATCCCATGTGAGACAAATGGGAGAACAATAAATAAAAACAACAAACAAAACAGACTATAGCAGAAAAGGGAAAATAGAACTAATAATTTGTGATTCACTAACTGCTAAAAAACAAGAGGTTTTTATGAAAATATCACTTTTTAGGAATCTATCTATTGATATTAAACCTCATAGCACAGATTTATAAAGATTTTCTATTATAATTAATTATAGATCATTCAATTAAAATAACATTTAAATACTTTTTCTTTCGCCCATGCAAATGTTCTGTTTTATAAATGTATAAATATTTACAAATTACATATCACTTTCTATATGTATTTTTATTGCTTATGCTTGTTACTTCTGCAACAGAATATTAGATATCATTATTCTCATTTGAATATTTTACTTCTAATTGTACCATTCACTTAAAATATTTGTAATAAAGAAAATACTTCTAAGACTATTTCTTTTGTTTTCAAATATTCGAACATTTCTGTGTCTAATTAATGATTATGTTTCTCATTCCAGTATATTCTTTATTCAGCCTTTTTATTCAATTAAAAACTAAAAACATTGCATTTTTAGGATATATGTTATTGGCATAACAAATATATACATTTGGCATATCAAGAAAAATATGCTCAGTTGTTATTACATTTGAAATTTATTTATATATAAAATCTCTGTTACATACTAATGTCAATGCAGAATGAAATCTGCTTTCTCTCTGATGAATTTATAATTAACCTGAATTTCAAAAAACTGAGATTGGGATTTGATGTGTGAATTTTTAAAAATAATTATTTATGGTCTAATGTGTTTTTATTTTATATTTCTTTAAGAATACTGCATGGTGAATTTAAACATTTTTTGCATTTCCTTTTATAGGTATGAAACGTTATTAAAGAGACTTAGTTGAAATGCAATGATGAAGCTAAACTAATTTTAAGACATTAATCAGGTGTGTATATTTTTTGTTTGTCCTTCATATTTTCAATTTTTTAAAAATTTAATTACCACTTTGTATTCATAATTAAATGTGTTCAAATGTGAGGGATCAGAAAAAAGTAACATGAATTATAAATTGAACCTTTGTTAATGAATTCAAGAAATGTGTCTTGATACAACAAGTCATGAACTTATTTTATAAAATTAATGTTTTTTGCTTCTTACCGCTTTCTGTATGTATGTTTCATTCTTTATGCTTGTTGCTGCTGCAACTGAATATTAGGTCTCATTATTCTCATTTTAATATTTTACTTCTAATTGTACGTTCACCTAAAATCTTTTGTAATAAAGAAAATACTTCTAAAACTATTTCTTTTGTTTTCAAATATTCGAACATTTTTCTGTGTAATTGAGACTGATTATGTTTCTCATTCCAGTATATTCTTTTTTCAGCCTTTTTATTAAATTAAAAACTAAAAATATTGCCTTTTTAAGATATATAGTATTGCATAACAAATATATATATTTGGCATATCAAGAAAAGTATGCTCAGTTGTTATTACATTTGAAATTTATTTATATATAAAATCTCTGTTACATTCTAATGTCAATCCAGAATGAAATCTGCTTTCTCTCTGATGAATTTATAATTAACCTGAATTTGAAAAAACTGAGTTTGGGATTTGATGTGTGAATTTTTAAAAATAATTATTTATGGTCTAATGTGTTGGTATTTTATATTTCTTTAACGATATTGCATGTTGAATTAAACATTTTTTTTGCATTTAATTTTATAGGTATGAAATGTTATGAAAGAGACTTAGTTGAAATGCAATAATGGAGCTAAACTAATTTTAAGACATTAATCAGGTGTGTATATTTTTGTTTGTCCTACATATTTTCAAGTTTTTTTTAATTTAATTACCACTTTTTATTCATATGTAAATATGTTCAAATGTGAGGGATCAGAAAAAAGTAACATGAATTATCAATTGAACCTTTGTTAATGAATTAAAGAAATGTGTCTTTAATCAAAATGCCATACACTTATGATATAAAATTAATGTTTTTTGCTTCTTGCCACTGTCTATATGTATTTTTCATTGTTTATGCTTGTTGCTGCTGCAACTGAATATTAGGTCTCATTATTCTCATTTTAATATTTTGCTTCTAATTGTGCCATTCACTTAAAATCTTTGTAATAAAGAAAATACTTCTAAAACTATTTCCTTTGTTTTCAAATATTCGAACATTTTTGTGTGTAATTGAGACTGATTATGTTTCTCATTCCAGTATATTCTTTTTTCTGCCTTTTTATTAAATTAAAAACTAAAAATATTGCATTTTTAGGATATATAGTATTGGCATAACAAATATATATATTTGGCATATCAAGAAAAGTATGCTCAGTTGTTATTACATTTGAAATCTATTTATATATAAAATCTCTGTTACATAGTAATGTCAATGCAGAATGAAATCTGCTTTCTCAAAAAACTGAGAATGGGATTTAATGTGTGAATTCTTAAAAATAATTATTTATGGTCTAATGTGTTGGTATTTTATATTTCTTTAACAATATTGCATGTTGAATTAAACATTTTTTTGCATTTCCTTTTATAGGATAGATAAGTTATGAAAAAGACTTAGTTGAAATGCAATGATGAAGCTAAACTAATTTTAAGACATTAATCAGGTGTGTATATTTTTGTTTGTCCTTCATATTTTCAAGTTTTT
>JAPMOR010031281.1:0-12588 GCA_026543865.1 Argiope aurantia | reverse complement strand
TATGATTCCGCGTCTTGCTTTATTTGCTCTGAACAATATTCTAATCGCTCCAGTGGGGAGAGGGTGCCTTGCCAAAAGCTTTCTCGTGTCCTTGCTTGTTTGGAGAGAGTGTTTGTCCTCTTCTGTTCGCCGATGGTATCGATCGCTTTCGACGGAATCATTCCTCCAGCTGAGCTGTTTTTCAGAAGAAACAGCCCTGGAAGGCATCCAGCAACGCTGAGGGGGTCGCCTGACAGGTTGAGTGGTAAATTCGACCAAACGGTGGCCCATATTTCTTTTTATGGCGCCTTTTCAGGAAATGGTAGTTGCCAGACGTATAAATCCATCGATGTTGTCCACTTGAATGGGCATTTAGAGCAGTATATTTGGGACTATCTTTTAGTTAAAATGTCAAAAAAATTGACTTGCACATTCTTGTTATAAATGTAAGCTATATATTTGATAGGATCATGTGCTAACTTTACCATATTTTGTTGAGAATCGAATGGTATTTTCCGCATTAAAACAGGAAACTGACTCTGTATTTGTTCTCTTTAAAAAAAATATCGATAAAAAAGTAAAAAGATTCATTTTATGCATTCTGTTTTAAAGTTCCGTTTGTTTTCCAGTTTTTTTCATGTATGTTTGAATTTAAAGAAATGAAGTGTACTTGATCTCTTCAAATATGTAACTTAACATTGAAATAATCTGCATCTTTGACGCTTGGAATAATAAATAAGTAAGCCATTCGGAGCCCAACAATGGCAAAAGAAGGTTTTTCTTGTTAATCTGCTGCAGTGGTCTTCTCGAAAATTTCTCGCAATAGAGATCCCCCCCCCCCAAAAAAAACTCTTATTCTTTCTCTCCCCCCCACACCCGAAATTAGTCCAGGAATGCCTAATCTGCTTTAATATTTCTTAATAAGCCTCAATCTTTGTCTTGAATCTAGCATTTTTATTGAATCTATTGTCCGAATATGTATTTTGGGTGCCTTTTTGCCAAATGACTGAACTAAAATTTGGCATGGAACTACATTTATGGTCACAAAGATCACATTGCAAATTTCATTGTTTTAAGTCAATGCGTTTTCATACATGCGAAAGTACAAAATGACAGACGGTCAATTTTTTGGCCGATTATGTTCCAAATTTGATATGCATTTTGTAATTCTTTTCCAATAATACTCATTTCTTTTTGGTGAACACCATTTTATTTTCGGACACCTTTTCTTTATGCCCCTTCAAGTAGACTGTTACAGATTAGGACAGCACTCAGATGCCACGTCTAGATCTCAGAATCATTCTTACACACACACGTTCAGATACAAAAAAGAATTAACAAAAACTTTGTACTCGACAGATACGCCATCTATCGGCGAGAAGCTGTAACACATTTAAATATTTTGTGCAAACCTGTGCACCAAATTTTATGTATTTAGCTCTTTCCATTTCTCTTATATCGACAGAACTGTGAATAAAGAATAAGAAATTGAATTTCGCTCAGAACTTGTTTGGAATTTATAAATTTGGTCTTAACTTATATATCAAATTTTTTGTCGTGTAGCTTAATGCTTTTTGAGCTACCGTGTTCATAGATGGATAGGCAAACATTCATAATGCCAAAAATGTGTAAAAACGATTCATAAAAAGAGTCATCTCGTGTTGCCTGAAAATTCATTGTTATATAATAGATCGCCATAATCTAAGCATTCCTCTTGGAGGCATTGGAGGTTTTCACTTGAGAATACAAAGATTATTCCTTAAATCTATCTATACTAAAAATCAATAAATGTTGAAAGAAATAAATGTTAAGTTATATTGTGCGTTATATGTTGTTTTTATTTGTCACTTTATATGATACCAGAACTCTGTTCTAACGTCACAAATTAAGGCCGAAGCATGTAGCAAATAATTAAATGTGAAATATTCTACAGTTGTTTTACTATTTCGCATTCCGAAAAATTGAGAATATTACATTGTTGTTTATCAGGCGACACCTAATATTTCAAGAGCGAATAGAAATGCAGTTTTTTTTTTTTTTAATCTTATGAAGTAGGTAATATATTTCTTAAGCTATCTGCAAAGTTTTAAACAAATCATTTGATAAATTATACTGAAATCTTTTTTTTTTGCTTTATATCTCTTTTTAGCCCCCTGCCTTCTCCCCCAAAAAAACCTCTTTTTTTTTCAATCTTTATAAAACGTTTGCTATTTATTATTGTTTTGGTTTCATAACGTTTTTCATGCAAATAGTAAAAAACATAATTATTTTAAAGTGCTTTTCAAAAAAATTCATCTCGAATATAGTCTTTTACTACTTAATATTACTTCGATATTTATAATATTTAATAATTTTTATATGTCAGATAGATTTATCAATTATAAAATGAAAAGTAAAATTAATATCTATGAACTGTTGCACTCTTTTTTCATCGAAATAGGAAATAGAGCAAAAGCATTACATATCTTTAAGTATCGTTAAAATCTTCGTTAATCGTTTCAAGAATCGATATTCATTGTATATTTTCCTCTGTTGTCCGTAGTCCCCCGGAGTGCCGGTGCCGTCGTCCCCATTGATCTGGTCCATTCACTGTCCAATTAGGGGCGCCGAAAGCTCCAATTACTGAAATTCTAAAGGGGGATAAGTGACGGGAAATTGCGTTTCGCTCTTCACTTTAACCCCAACCCAGCTCCTTTCAGCCGAAACTTCGCTGTGTCATTTTATTTCGATGAAGATTAGAGATAGCGAAGTCGGATATATCGATTTTGAAAGCTCCTGAGCCCGGTACTTTAGGATCAAAATTTGATCCCCTAGATCGTTTTCTACTGCGTCGTATAGAGAAAAATGAACTTTATAAAGAAATGATATAGAAAAACGTCGTATTCTGAGTAGAATTTAACTTCGGGACATTGACGGACTTCTATGCATTGGATTTGTCTAATTCTTATAAAGCTTATTTGAATTATATCTTTTTGTCTTCATGTAAAAACAGAGTAGTTCAAAAACTGGAAGTATTTTTCTCCCATTTGACATGATTGACTCTTTGACTGGCAACTATCAATTTCTGAAACTTCCTAAAGCGACGGTGCTTGAATGCATAAAGAAAGACTATTGTGATTCTAGCTGCTATTGGTGAAACTCTTGGGAATGATTTTCTACGTTCTGTTTGGTTAAAGGGTTAATGTTGACAATAATCAAGTATGCATAGCATTTCTCCCATCGGCAAATTTGGCTCCAAAATAAGAGGCAGATCTACAAATTTCGCGCAGAGACCATATATTGAAGTTCACGAGGCTAGTTCTTTGCACTTAATTTTTTTTTCATTTATATAATGGAGAAATTGGCAAACCTAATTTGAACCAGTGGAAGTGTTCTTCCGGAAACATTCTCTTATATGCTCTCCAAAAATATTGTTATTCCCCTCCCCGCATAAAATCTTTTCCCCACCCCGCATAAAATCTTAGATCTTGGGCAATGCGGCGAACAACACAGGTGCTCAGATTTTTGTTTTCAATGCCATGCACGTGAGAATTTTGTGCTTTATGATGTAGAAAAGAATCCAAATATTCGTTTTCGACATCTTCTCTTCGATTAATTGAAAAGGCCGAGTCAAAAATGTTGTACCCTAAAATACAGAAGTAAAGCTCAGATGAAAGGTATACAAAATAGCTCTTGCAATAATCGACAACATGCGAGAGCGAATCGATAATAAACAACCGCAATATCAAAAAATGCACACAGAAAACTCATTGGAAATCAGTACTATATTGAGAGTGAGAATTCGCTCATCTACTCACGTCCCTGAACTCGGCTATTTAGGTCTTTACTACTGACTGTTCTGCGCTTTTTATAGCTCCGGTGAATGGACATCGAGTATTCTAAAACAAACAACAGAATTCGAGTTCTAGTGGATTGCCACCATGATTTTCTAATGTTATATGCCTTTTATTCTTGTCTTAAGGGTTGTATATGGTGGGGATTACTTACTGACTCTACATCCATTCAGGAATGGGATTAGTACAACTGTAAAACTGTCTTCCTTACAAAGAGTCTCACTGCGAAGTGAAGCAATACTACTAACTCGTAACGATATCGATAAATTATAGTACTATCAAAGATCAATGATAGTCTGAATTCAATGTAATTTATCGACATCTGATAATGTTTTAAATTAAATAGCTTACTGTAGAAGCATTTTTACTGCTAGCATCTTTGACTGTGTTGAAAAAAAATTAACTGAATATCTGGCAAGAAGGTACTTCAATTTCGTTCCAATGTAATTTTATGCACCTTTCATTTCAAAATGAAATGTTACGTCTTTGTAAAATTAATGGGGAAATAAGAAAAATCAAGGAAAAAAAATCTGCGTTGACATTAATTTTTTTTTTCCTTATTTTTTAGCGATCGTACCAGTTTTGATTGTTGATTAGAAATACGAATTAAAATATGTGCCTGTGTTCTTTAATCTTTTTGTGATGAGATTTTGCAGAAAAACGAACTTCAGTTTGCTGTCGTATTATGGTAAAAAAAAAAGAGAGAGAGAAAGGGGAAAAAAGAGGGAACGGCATTTAGTAGCTTTGCGAGCATTTTTCTTTCTTAATTATTATGCGTTGCATCGCATTTACGATGAAACAATTTTTATATTGCGCGCAACAATTTTTCTTTTTTTTTTTGTCATCCCGGAAGTTTTTATTTATTTTTTGACTTAATTAGATGATTTAGAATCGAAGAGCTGGTTAATTTTGTTCGGAAAGGGGAAAAATTATCTTGGGATTGTTTTATGACTTCATGTGGTGTTGTGTTTCCTATGGCATCAGGTTTTAGTAATTTTTTTATTTGAATTATTTTTTCAATCGTTTTTATAAGGTTGCAGATTTTTTTACTCTAAAATGTGATTTAATATTCTTCGTTGGGAAATTTTTCCATCTTGAGTGATTTAATTTTTCTGCTCCTTTTTTTTTATTAAATAAAAAAATGGTTCCCTACCAAATTACTTTGAAGAATACAAGTTTTTCTTCATCTTGAAATATATAATGCACAAAAGTTTGCATATTGAATTAATCATTCCCGCTTATTGTCTTTATTTTATTAAAAGAAA
This sequence comes from Argiope aurantia, assembly GCA_026543865.1. Classification (NCBI taxonomy): domain Eukaryota; kingdom Metazoa; phylum Arthropoda; class Arachnida; order Araneae; family Araneidae; genus Argiope; species Argiope aurantia. The sequence goes on along the minus strand of JAPMOR010031281.1, from coordinate 7,511 downwards.
GAGCTTTTTACATAAGAAAAAGTAGCTTTTTACCAATGATTAAGGATTCAGTAAACTTAGAGTTAGAAGCTATACATATGGATTACAAATATTTTTGCGGCTGAAAAGGGCAAGTTAATTGAAATAAAAATTGCTAATATTTAATACTAGCTGATATACCTAATCTATAAACTGTATTCATGTTTTTTATAAATAAAAAATAATTATTTTTGTTGTTATAAAACTTCTATGAAAACTCTATTGCAACGATAAAAATTTGCCTCATGTCAAAATACTATTTATTCTCTGATTCTAAAACTCTCCATCCTTTTACGCATGCGCGTGAATACGTTTATTTCGTCAAATTAGGGGTGAAAAGAAAGATGAAAGGAGGAGAAGCAATAAGATGAGCATTTAGTAATAAGGTGAACTCGGATTATATGCGGATTTAGGAGGAGTAAACGTTATATTGTCGATAAAAGTACCAGTTTGCTATAAAATACTTTAGAGCAATTTTTATTTTTTTATTTAATGTAAGTGTCCTAAACATTAAATTATGATGAAGAAATGAAAAAATTTGTTTTTAAAATTTGGTAATTTGCTTTTGTACAAAACAGTAATTATTTTGTTTATTAAAACAGGGGGTTTCTTTGTGTTATTGAATTTTTTACTCACATTTCATAATTAAAAAGGATCGATAATTTCTGTCACATTTAATGATATTATAAAAATGAAGTATGTAAAAAATACATTTATTGCCACTCCTGAAAGTGTTTTTGCAACTTGAACCAGCCATATAAGCAATCAATACGTAATTTTGAGTTAAATTAGTACAGTCAGAAACGACATGACTATCCCATGCACATGAGAGAGGGGAGAAATTGAACGAAAAAGCATCTAATGAAGCAGAAATCAAAGTCAAAGAATAACGAAAATTTTCGGATATGCGGTTATCCTTCCACGGGTCACCCCTTAGAGAGGTAGAATTGTCGAAAAGGGATAGTCTTGGGATACTGAAACGAACTTCTTATAAGCTTCATATGCCAGGAAGTAAAAATTTATTTAACCTTAGTATTCGATGAAATAGCTACAAGCTCCTAAATAAACGCTTTAATAAATACTAGCTGATAATAATAATAAATGGATAAATACTAGTTCATATAAATTGCACTCATGTTTCTTTATTAATAAAAGATAATTCGTTTTTAATAATGAGTAATATTAGTTAGATTTTTTTAAAGAAAATATGCTTCATATTTTTAAATCTTTTTAATGTCCACTACATCGTTTTTATTTAAAGGAGAGTTAGAAAGGGAGGTTTCGCCCTCACCATATGACCGTGGTTCCGAATTACAATGTTCTTCCCAAAAATGTTCCAGTGCTGCCTCAAAACGGACGGAATTAATATAAGTAAATTTAACTAAATAAACTATTTTTTTCACTAAGATTTTTTTCGAACTTTGATAAAAATTATTAATCCTTTCACCTAGGTGAGTAGAATCAAATATTGTTTCTATGCATTAAACAATTCATAAGACATGTCTGTTAAAATGGTAATTTCTCAAGTTTTGGATCGAAACACGCAGCTTCAAAGTTGATTAAATATCCATTATGCAATCAAAAGTTGACTACTTCGACCCACCCTGAGGCGTGCGGATGAATCTGACGGGATATGAGTTTTGAGGGATCTGAGGTTTAATCCTAAAGCTTTCACCGGCTCTGGTACAATACCCCCATGGGAAATACATCCCGTCATCGGCAGGGGGTAGAAGACTCATACCATTTCTTTATCCATACGGGTGGCGAGTTCCAACCACCATACCAGAAGTATCCTATCCTCATATCTTGGATGCCCCCCCCCCGATTTGATATCCATCATGTGAGTGAGACTGGTGCAAATTAAATTTATTTGTAGATCTGCATATTAATATGACATATAAATTGAGTGATCTGTTGACAGCTTCAATTATCACCCTCACATTCTACGTTTTCATATATCTTAAAATTTTTGGAGTTAAATTCTAGTTTACGTGACAAATTAAATGCAACTTTACTTCAAATTGATCTGTTCCCTTTGTTATATTTCATTGATGTGTATCTATACCAATACACAATGACGTATTATCCAAATCTGCATATGAGAATAGGATTGATTGTGCACATTTATATGCATCAAGACTCATTCGGTAGCGGTTTGGTAATTGGAGCGACCATTTTCTATAACACATAATTTAATTTCCGTATTGATCACTTCCAAACTCATGTGACACGACTATTTTGAATGCATAGTTTAAAACATGTTAAATGTGACTTTGTGTTATAATGTTCCATTCATTTGTATGGAATATTAACTGAGCAATCATTCATATCGGTGATTATGAATGGCTTATTGGACTGGTTTTCATATCGTTTAAAAGATATTGTACCAATTAGATTTGGAATGTTTTTACGTCGTCATAACCTGTCCAATCATATAAATCTTTTTAAGAACTGAAGCATAACTTAACTTTGATCTTTTTATAAATTATATTGTATGAATTTCAAAGTCAAATTGCATAAGTTGTAATCTACATTTGTTTTCTATCATAAGCATAACGAAGTTTTGATGCAGATAAGGACCCTATTAACTCAAATATGTTGCACAAAATCATATGATATTTAACAACATTGCAATATTGCGTAATATTGTTGAGCATTGAATAATATAATATCGCACAATATTGTGCAACAGGAAAGAAAAATACAGGATTAATTAGCATGACAATGTTTATTAGTATTCATGATAATTGTAATTGTAAATTGAGTCATGAGATACGCATTGAAGAAAAGCAACATAGAAGAAAAACATATTCAAAACGTTCTGTAGTTGCATCTAAAGTAACTAAATTTACCATCTAGTTATTTCTTGCGAAGCAATTTCTCTAACCAAAGGGTGTTTCAAAATTCTAATTGAAAAGTGTTCAGTATTTTTCCTCAATTACTTCAGAATACATTGTTGCTCAAAATGTACTTTATAATGCTCAACATATATACCACTTTCATACCGCATTAAAACCAAAACCATCGACAGTCGGCTCCCCAAAACTTTCGCGCATATTCTATATAGAGGTATTGCATGTTGCTTCTATTCACCATTTTAGAGATGTAACACACAGATAGATTCTTTGAATTATAGATTATTTTATGACAGTTCGAGACATTCTGGTCTCATAATTATCAAGCTGAAACCTAAAATCAAAAATCGGAAGTGTCCAGTGAATCCGAGGCGTCTTATTAATTTAGTGTTTACTTCCATATTAGGTTCAAAATTACGAGGACCGTCCCAAAATAGCCCAAGTGTTGCTTTAAACGGGACGTTAATATAACTTAACTTAACTAACTAACTCTAACTTTTTTGGAATAAATTCCGTTTAACCATTTCCAACATTGATAGACGCTCCTGGTTATCATTAAGAAATAGCTATATAAATAACTACTCCGTTCTTTTGTATTATATATATAGTCCAAGCTAAGTTATATTAACATCCCATTTTTAAAGCAACACTAAGGCTATTTGGGGATGGACCTCGTAATTTTGAACAGTGGTCAGATAACGTGGACGGTGCCTTTATTGATACCCACTTTCGAAGCTTTCTCATCACACTAGCTGGAGAAAAAATTCTCACTTGTGGCAGTGCATCATACTTTGTGAAAAATAATGCAATGCTTAACAATCTGAATGCTGGCAAAAGTGAAGATTAAATCTTGAAACTGTATAGGCATTTCTTCAACTAAATCAAACGTCATCTTAATCCAAACATCGGCTATCGAGTATTTTTCTCTCACAATAATGAAAGTCATATGACACTGCCTTTTGGTCTGTCCCTCTTAAACCACCAAATATGAGACAGTCTGAACTAAATTCTTCTCATTGAAGTCACTTTATTGTAGCCTTAAAATGAATGAAATCTTTTTCAACTCATTCCTAAACCTCATTCTAAGGGCCTTTTTCACGAGACTTAAAATACTTCTTATTTAATTTTCAAGATTTTGAAATAGATGCCATGTCACATCGAGGACACCCTCTTCATCTTAGAATTTATTTAATCATCTGAGGATATGATACATCCTATTTAGAATATTTATTGCTATTCCAATTCCAATAAAACAAAGGACACTGGATAGATTGAGGTTTAACTAAGTGAGTTTTGTCTTTAAATGACGTAATACTTTTACTTAATTTCACATTTAAATACTATAGGAAAACGACCTATTGTAGTGGTTTCAGGAAAAATTCTGCGGATCTTCATTAATCAGAACCCCAAAGCACCCTTCGTTCCACATGTTATCTTGTGAACAAGATAACTGCAGTAATTTGTTCTGATTTTAACCGGTTTGGAACATGCTGTTAGAAATGTAAAAACCTCGGATGAGTTCGCAAATTAATCATCTATCGCAAAGGGAGCGGAAACTTTCATTCCTCTATAACTTTCTTAATATTGAAGATGGAAAAATAAAAGGGGTCGAGTTAGCCTGGTTGGTAGGGCGTTGGTTTCGCGTTCCGTGGGTTGCGAGCTCGAACCCCGCCTGTTAAAGTCGCGTGTGTGGTGGCTGGCGCACGTATAAATCCGTCGTGGTCATAAAGCCCTCCATGTCGAGAGTAATACCACTGGGGATAATAATCAAGGGTGACCATTCTGTGATTCAGGTCTAAATTATGATCTGTGAATGAAATGCATGAATTCGAGTCCGCCCCGTAAAAAGGGTTGTGAAATGTGTGTAGTTAAGTCGCACTTTTGGCCCTAGATAGCGCTACGAAAAAAGTGCCCTTGGCTTAAAATCACTGACTTTTAAAGTCAGTGGGCTTGTCTATGACAAGTGACATTCGAAACAACAGAAAAATAAATTCAATTAGTCAAATTAGCGCCTCATGAAGACGAACAACTTTTGCATTTAAAATTTTTCGGTAACTGCAATATCTTGTAAGTTAGGCGTTGAAAAGTTATTTTCAAGCCCTAATACTGGCTAGGTCTAATATCAACAGTTTATATGTTGCCATATAGTAACTTAGATGTAAAGGAATCTATCTACATTTGCCTTCCAGCTTGCCGACAGAAGGTTTTTTTCTCAATTAATATTTTGAACTCTACCAGTCAATTTGAGAGGTCTAGTATAGTAATTTAAACATGACTTCATGAAAAAATTATTCTTTTATTGAATTGCCAACAAAAACGAGTTCCAAAAAAAATATGCCTCTGCCATCTAAAACTAATTAAGTGTTATCCCGAATATTACTTAACTTAAACATCAGATGTTTTCTTCCTTTTATGTATGGCTATAAACAGCTAAACAGGTTGTATTTAGATGAAAAACGAACATTTTATTTAATTATCTTCCAAAACTGTTTCGAATTAGCGTAATGTTTCCCCAAATCAATTTATTGGTTATCTCATCATTCTTACAACATGAGTAAATAAATATTAAATAGTTTCCATTTTCTTTTGTGTATCTGATTAGCCGAGTGATTAATGTTTCTGGTCTGCTTCCTGTTCCCAGTGATTTGTTTTCCGATATTTTCTTCTATTAACTAGATTTTCAACAGACGCAGACTGTTATTGACACTGGGAGATTTCTGCCTGGCGCTGAAAACTTATCGATCAGCGCTTCCGCGTGCTATTACACAAACAGCTGCAAACATTTTCGTTCGGCGATTGAATGGTCTTCAAGTCCGCAACTCTTGCTGATTAGCAGTTCAAAACAAAATTCAGATTGGAATTAAACATACTATTATTTTCCAGATATAATTTCCATTTTAACTAAACTACTTTTACTATTTCTGTTTTAATATGATAATGTTTATAGGCTATATCTGTAATGTTTATAGACTACTATTTGTATATTTTTTAAAAAAATTATTCTTTTTCTTCTAATGGCACTTGTCAGACAAGCCCACTGACTTTAGAAGACAATGATTTTAAACCAAGGGTGCGTCTCTTCTTTTCCAGTAGCGCCATCTAGGGCCAAGAGTACGACTTAGCTATACACACTTCACAACCTTTTTTACGGGATGGACTTCATTCATGCATTTTTTCACTCATCCACAGATCGTAATTTAGACCTGAATCGGAGAACGATCACCTCTGATCCAGTACCCCTAATAGTATTAGTCTCGATATGGAGGACTTTGTGACCACGACATACTTCTACGTGCGCCAGCTACCACACACGTGGAAAGTCTTCGGCTGGCGGGGTTCGAACTAGCAACCTAAGGGGCGCGAATCCAACGCCCTACCAATCAGGCTATCCAGTGTTTTTCACCTAATAACTTCGGCTCTATCTTCGGAGCATGCATGTGTTTGTGTGTGTGTTATGATATTTCGTAATTTAATTTAAATCTTGATTATTTTCTTAGTTTTCATCTTAATTTAATTAGTTAACTAAATTAATGCTGACAGTTTAACTAAATTATGCTAACATTAATTCATTTATTAATGTTAACGTAACTTAATCAACTTCATTCTTAAATGCTGTCTTTTTTCCTGATCCAACTCCACTTTTTTATTTCATTAATTCTAATACGTGCTTACTAAAATTGCTGATTCCATGGTTCCCACGCCGGGGATGAAGGGATAAAATTTCCTATCTTATGCTCATACTTTTCAAAGATATCTAAGATTCTCTTGTCTAAGTTGATATGTGTAAAAGAAATCCGTATCCAATTCTCATAGCAAAAATCACTGAAGAGAAAAATGTCAACCTCTTTTTTCTTATTTCGCGATGTAAACTGATACAACTCTTATCGCTTTTTCTCTATTCATAATATAGATTCCGTGGTGAAATTAAAATTTCGGCTGCACAGTTACGAAATTATATTTATATCCATCCAATTTTCTCTCTTAATTGAGCTTATATTAACTTCATTCTAAAATGGTCTCTCATCTTCTGACCAGCACTTTTTTTATTTAATTAATTCTGCACGCTCTCTATAAAATTGCTGACGTCAACATTTTCTCACGCCCCAGGAGGAGGGATAAAGTTCCTTAATGTTTACAACATTATGTTAATGATACTTAAGATTTTCCTTTCTTAGTCGATACATGTAAAAGAAATCTCTATCAAAACTTTATAGTAAGTCAGCCATCTGACTCTCCGACCCGCCCCGAAGGCACACGGATTTAAACCATAAAACTGAATGACTGGACCGCCGCAACAGCAACACTGGCGGGAACTGTGGTTGAGTCCTAAGGGCCATCACCGGCCACGGTACAACCCTCCCCGAAGGAAACGTCCCGTTATCGATGGAAAGAGTCAGATCCCCCACCTATTTGTATACCCTCCAGGATGGCGAAATCCAACCACCATGCCGGAAGTATCTCATCCTCATTTTGAGGTGCCCCCCCCGGGGGTTGAACTTTATAGTAAAAATCACTGAAGGGGAAAGTTTAGGTTTCTTCTGCTCTTGTGTGGCGATATAGACTGATGTATATATTTATAATATGCATACCATACACACACATATACATACACGTACACACACATATACATACACGTAC
>JAPMOR010031265.1:20587-32576 GCA_026543865.1 Argiope aurantia | reverse complement strand
TTGTTAATACACTTAGTATATCTCTAAATCGCCTCATAAAGATGGATACCTAAAACATACACAACATAATCACTTATATAGATAAGTGATTGTGTTGTTAATAAAATTAGTATTTTTCTAAATCGCCTCATCAAGATGGATACCTAAAACATACACAACACATTCACTTTTCCATAGACACAAACAGATAAAAGTCCAAACGCCCAGCCTGAATAATGGGTGCTTTAAAACTTCCCAACTGGATCATTGCAGTTTTGCAGGAACTGGTACAAAGTTACAAGGAAACTGCTTAGGCGTTTTGCTTTAACGCCAAGGGCATCGCCAAATGCACACAAAATTTATGTTAAAGGGGGTGGATCACAGTTTGGCCTTGGAGATTATCATTCATCATGTTAAATGTATCTGTGAAACCCTTTTTTTTACTATAAAGCTAACTGCTCAGAGAAGCAACCGACTGCTTAGGGACTGTGTAGACTCCCAAGCTTCCCCACCAAATCATTGTAGTTTTGCATAAATTCGTAAAAAGTTGCAAAAGCTGTTTAGACAACCATATTTATTTGTGGCCAAGGATGTCGCCTGTATGGTCATCAAATTTATTGCCAATGCGGGGAATCATTAACCGGGCTTTGGAAATCACCCATCATCCAACAAAATTATCCATAAAACTCTCTTCCTTATCATAAAACTAACTTCTCAGGGAGGCAATATTGCAAATTATTAATAACAATATATTTAATTTAACAATATATTTAATTTTTGTAATGAAATTCCAACCAATTTATTGTATCATCTATTACTTATTGCATGAATTTTTTCGGTACTTGTCTGTTGTAACAATGACCCAAAAGCACCAGGAAAAATTCCGCCAATTTGGTTGTGTTCAATTGCGTTGTTGTTTCTAATTGCATTTGTCATGGACAAGCCCACTAACTTTAGAAGGCAGTGATTTTAAACCAAAGGTGCGTCTCTTGTTTTTTCAGTAGCGTCATTAAGGGCCAACAGGACGACTTATCTACATACACGTCACAACCCTTTTCACGGGGCGTGACTTCATTCCTGCATTTCATTCACTCATCCACAGATCGTAATTTAGATCTGAATCAGAGAACGATCACCCTGATCCAGTATCCCCAGCGGTATTATTCTCGACATGAAGAACTTAGTGACCTCGACAGGTTTATAACTGCGCCAGTCACCACACACATGGGGAGTCTTCGGCAGGCGGGGTTTGAACTCACACCCCAGGTGACGCGAATCCAACGCCCTACCAACCGTGTTATCACGGCCCACATTTCAAGTCTATAGCATGGGATTCGCCCGTTCAAAATTGTTCGTAATAAATAATAATACATTTGTTTATGTTTTTATAATTTGGCGAAATTTTTTCTTGGCGCTTTTTGGTCGCCTTTAAAACCAATAAACATCTTTTATTCCACTATTGAACGTTAAAAGGAATTATGTTTATTGTTTGCGCATTTTATGTGAGTGGTAGGAAAAGGAGTTACTCTTCGGTGGAAGAAAATGCACAATAAGAAAAATTATTTTGTTGAGGGAATTATAAAAATTAAGTTAAAAGATTCAATTAAGAATAAACACAATTAATATTCCCGGTGAAGCAGCTGGTCGTCAAAGCAGCTTATTTAAAAACAAAAAAAAGTTTTGCATAAAACGACTGCTATTTCTTTTCAACAAAATACTTTTCTTAAGTAATAAGATAATGAAATGTTTTATCGAAGTTGACTTTTTATTTCCCAGGCAATATGTTAAACAAAAGCATAAAATATTGTAAAAATACGAAAATACATTAAAAGGAATGCAATTCATTTCCTGCTAGCTTTTGGGGATCATTTGTTTTGAACACTTTTTTTATTGGATTCTCTGTTCACTTAGCAAAATTTGAATGTACAATGATAAAAAAAATATCCCAAAAGTTTGAATGTCAAATGAATTGAAAAGTTGCAATGTATTTGCCTCTGTTTATTTTCTTTCTACAATATCCTCTACAGAATTTAAATTGAAAAATTGTTCTAATACAGTTACAGCATCACTAGGGAATTCGTAAGAGCATTTATTATAGATGGGGAAAAGGAAGAATAGAGTAAAAAACGTGAAAAGCAAATATAATCTCCGAATAAATGTTCCTCCCTTTTCTGGTTCCCCATTGGCGAATGCTCATTTCAAAATCTTTTTTGAATCCATCACTTCTGTTACAACTTTCCCGCAAAACAAGAGAGAAATTGCTCCCCAAAGGGATTTTACTTTTCTTCCTTGGGGAAAATGAATTCTAAATCCTTTCCCTATTTCACAGCAAAGGAATTCAAGTGAAGAGGAAAAGGCAACCGAAGTATTTTTCTGAGTACCAAAGAAGAACTTTTCATTTACCTGTCTCGTAATACATTTCACATCCCATGCAACCTGGCAACAAATGATAAACAAGTGCTATTTGGTATTCTGAAAGAAAGTGAAATGAGTTTGCAGGGAGTCTGGGGTTTTGGTTGCAGAGAGTTTGAGGTTTTATCCGTTTATTTTATCCTCGTTCTCAAAAGGTTTAAATTCTGAAATATACTGAGTGTGTGGAAGAATATATATATTTCTGTTTCATAGCATATTGAAACCAAAAAACAGTATTTTTTATTTATTTTCAAGTTTAAACTTTTTTTTATTTATAATTCGAAGAAAGGTTTATAGCTGTCAACGATACATTTCATGATGCATCTCGCTTTTATATCAAAACATGTTTGAAAATCTATATTAGTTCAACACAAGTATTTTTTTAGCTCCATATTTATTGCATTTTTTGATTAAATTGCTATTCTTATTGCTTATATTAAATTAAAACAATTTCGTATTTCCAGAGGACTTATTTATTTTCACAGATACAATAGGAAGAAAACATGAAATTTAGAAGTAAATTGTAATAACCTTTTGCTTTATTTTATAGAATGTAAAGAAAAAAAATATCCCCTATTTTTTCCACTTTGGACTTTTTATTCATTCTTTCATACTTTTTTTCAGTATTCATTTATTTACAAATAGAAGCCCTCGTGGTTGAATTTAGGAGTCTTGGTGGAGTAACGATTTTCAGTTTTCTATCCTGTCTAGCTGGAGCATAATTTTATCAGGATAAAAAAATTATATAAGACCAAAATCAATATATCTCGTATTAAATAAAATAGTAGTACGATGAATTTACTTATAACCAATCTCCTTTGGTGACTAGCTGATTTAATTGGTTAATTGGCTGCTAAAGAATTTTAATAACTCTTAAACGACGAATATTGACTATGAATGACATATCCAATTTTGTTTTCTAAAATATTATAAGAATGTGATTAAAGTCCTAATTGCTGTTACTAACAGGATATTAAAACAATTCACAACATATGCATGGCTGCACGAATGCTGATGAAAAACAAAAATAAGTTTATGTTTTTCTTTTCTTTTCTTTTTTTTTTCATTGACTGTATATATTTTGTACAGTTAAAAATACCATATTTTATTTTGCAATTATAAAAAATAAGTTGTTTCTCCATAATCTCTATAATCATTGTTCAAAAATTCTTTAATTTAATAATGCTCGGTGTTGCCAATTGGTAGCAAGATTTTTCTTATTCTGAAATTGTTGCATTAGCAGTTTGTATCGATAAAATACTAGAAATAAAACTTCTCTTATTACCAAAATGCTGGAATATCGGATTCTTTTAATCCGTAAAATTGATATGGAACTAAACGAATTTGCTAGTGTGACAAAATAATGTACACAGTTGTAAGAAAATAATTTTTAATAAAACTAATATTTATTAAAAAAAAAGAGTTCGGAAAAAAATTTCATTAAATTATCGTTTGCGTTTTTTCCAGAAATCGTTAAGTTGTTTAAATCAAATCGCGTACATGACAGAAAATATATTTAAAAGAAACTATGATTATTAAAGAATTTTCTCCATTCAAAAAATGAAATTTTTAAAAATATTTTTTTACTCAATCCTCCAAAAATGAGGTATTAGTAATTAAATCTTCATATGCAGCTGGGTGCTAATGGCTCCTTCAGCAAAGTATATTTAAATTTTGATATACAGTTATCTCATTTTATTTCAAAAGCCTTGCACTTTTCTGTTCTGTTCATTTCTATCATCTTCCTGCTTTTATTATTTCAACTTTAATTTGAAATATATAACGATGAACTTTCAAAAAACAGATACATAAAAGAATAGAATCTTTTCATATTCTTGATACAGAAAGCTATTGAGGAGTTATATCTATTTCACGTGATTTTTTGAAGATTGAAGCTAAAATATGGCTGGAGCAAAAATTAATTATTTTTAGAAACATTCTTAAAGCATGACAAGATTTAGGAATATTTTCTTTTCGCGATGAGTTGAAGGAATTTCAAGTTATTTATTTTAACACTAGGGTTAACAAGGGATCATTTTGACCCCTTTGAGAAAACGTTTCGTTAATTTTCTTCATGAAAATCATTGCCGTATTTTATAAGAATATTTTAATCAATTTTTACTTACATTTATAAGCCATATAATCTCAAATCTTATCTTTTTCTTTTTTAGTTTCGGAGTAATGTATATAGTATACCTATTTTTACCGAAGGGGTCATTTTGACCATTCGAATAAATATTATTCAGAATACATACATTTATATCTAACTATGTAACGGCTTGATAAGGACACGAATAGATATATGTATAAATATAGAAATAAGTGTATATTAATAAAATGTGTGTATATAGGAAGCAAATAGACGAAGCCGAAAATCAGTCAGAGAGAAGCTATTAAAGGTTTTTAGTAAGAAGACGTGTGAGTTAATGTCGTGGTAGAATATGAGGGTAGAAGAATAGATGGTCTTGAAAAACCTAGATTGGAAAATAAACACAGAGGAACTGCCTTCTCATTACATAAAATCCAACAAATATATTGAAAACTTAGAAGTTTTTTCTACCTTAACTTCATAATAGATAAGCCAATTTATATTTTTTCTAATTAAATACCGAAAGCGAAGATTTGGACCCCTTTAGTAGAAATAGGTGTATGCGAACTCAGGCAAGCCTAGTGTTAAACAGATAGCTTGGATAATTTCATATCCAATATTATAAATCATGTATATATTATAATTTATTAATTAGATATCTAATCAGACAAACAGAATAACTCATTCCATGAAAACAAATTTGAAAACTAAAATTTTTCTTTAAGAACAATATTCTTAAACCATGGACAATCATTAAAATATTCTTTTTACTTAGTCTTTTTACTTTCCAACAAATCGAAAGTTATTTATTTCATATCGTCAACTATTTAGTTTCATACAGAATAAATTTCATTTATTAGATTCCTAAGCATATAAGCAACGCAAAAAAAGTTTTGACATTGATTCAATAAAAATACCCTTGTACTCAAATACCTAACACTCTAAATTTTTATTTAAACATTAGCCGCTTTTGGCAAGCAGTGCACATGAACCTTCCTAATAGAGTCAAATATCAGAGCAGCGTAGTATTATTCAAATTTTTATTTCAATCTAGTTGTTTTTGGCGATCAGCCAATTCGCCGGAAATATTTGTAATCATTAATTTCAATTAAATCGTTTAGACATAAATTCATATCATTGATACTTTGCAATTGCTAGATATTAAAAATGTGTTAATTTAATTGTTTTACATATGCTTCGACCATTATGTACGTGAACTTTTCTAATGAAGACTAGTCCCAAGACAACATAACGCTATTAAAAATGTAAAATGTGTGTTTTTCTCATCTAATCTAAACCATTCATCATTATCTAAATCTAGTGGTATTATAACTTCATGATTCATCTAACTTCATGTTCATTATTCGTACATGAATCTTTCCAGAGGATACGTCCTCTGGCATCATAATGATTTTAAAAACGATTTATCATTCTTCTAACTTTTGAGATGTTATCACTTCATTCTTTATGTCTTGTAAATTGCGCATATATTAAACAGATGTCTTTAATTATCAACAATAGAAGAAAATCGTACGATCATATAGTTGATGAGATAATAAAAACGATTTGAACTTCAGGGTAACAATGAATCCTGATACTTTGAAAAAATTGGATCTATTGTTGGAAATTAGGCAAAAAATATTTCTTAAAAATTGTCAAAGTTCAGAAAAAATTTGGACGATTGATGTCCTTAAAAAAGCAATATTTAAAATTTTGAAACGGTATAAAATTGTGCAATAATATTTTCGGAAGTTTTTACAGAAAAACGTCTAAATTCAACATAATGTGTCATTAAATAAATTTCCAACAAAGATTACAAAACAAAAATCACTCCGTATATTTAAATCCATCACAGTATATAAGTATCAAATATGGTAGATGTAGGTCAAACAGTCTGGATTGTAGAGCGCCAACATGCACATGCGCATTCCTCTTTATTATTAGTAGAGATAGAGACAGAAATGTTAACTATGTAAATAATAAATAGAATCTTTCATCTTTGATTCCCAACTTTCGAAGAAAACCACGTGTTTAAATATTTAATGAAACTATGACAGGATTCGAATTTTCGTTTAAATAGTTTAAAGTAATGTGTAGTAGATTAAATAAAAAAAATGTTAAGATTTCTAAAATTCAAGAAGAATTTACATATACTTAAATATAATTGTTTAAAAAATTCTAAAAAGCTTAAAATTATGTAAAAATAACTTTTGTGGAATGAAATATTTAGAAATTATTGCGGGGAAATGCCAGATTGTCGTTTATTAATTAATCAAAATTATAATCAAATTTGCAAAAAAATTTCTTTAAGGTAGCATTTTAATCTCCCAAAGTGGGTATATACGTTAACTTTCATAGCTCTAGATGAATCTGGTCATCGGTTTGTCTTGGACCGACACACACACACTGAACAATTATCACTTTTTAAATGTTGAATATTAATATGCATGGGATTTTTTTATTTATTGAATTGTGCATGAATAATAGAAGCGCAGGAATATTAAGACATGAAATATCTTCTATAAACTCGGTGATGATTTGCAGAAAAGGCATAAATGTAAAAAAAAATTATTGCGCATTTTTACAAGATATTATGAAACAGACATCCGAATATGCCCAATTCAGTTCAACTACTTCTCACTCTATTGTTTATTTATTAAACTCCCGAAGTTCTAAACTCGCATGGTTATTGACGTCTGGATGCTATCAATTTCCTTAGTTGAGATCAAAATAAGATTTCCAATTCTTAATTAAAGATCTTCTGTTAAAACGGGATCAAAGTAATTTAAATGTTAAATTTTCATATAAATCGCAAATGCTAAGAAAAAGCAGCCTAATTTCTTCGAGAAACATTATTAATTGTTTATACTCAAACGCAGTGGAATTTTCACTTCCACGCAACTTCTAACCAATTATTGTTAGCTTATTATAACGTGTAAATACTGACTTTAATGTGATTAAATAGCCATTTGCAGCATTAGTGACCAGCAGAAGTAGTTTCCCCAAAACTTTCTCGCATACTATTTAATAAAGATCCCAGAAACCACCTTATTGACGTACAATAGTTACGAAATATTAACTTTTAGAGGGAATTTATCATTTTTGCTAAATCTATCGTGTCAATCTTGACGATTAATCTCTGCGATGAGATTAATAGTATCCAAAAATCGAATTCGGATTTTATACAAGCTTTTCCCTGTCGATGGAAGCAGAAATTAAACACACAATTAAAATTGTAGTCACAAAATTCTGTATCAAATTTCACATATTTATATCATTATGTTTTTCAGTTATCGCGTTTATATATTTCTAAAAATACAGACCGACAGACGGTCAACCCCCCCTTGTCGGTCTTATTTCAAGCATAGTGAAAGATAGATAATAATTCAAAAACAAACTTAAAAACACATAAGCTTTGTAACGATATTTACATTACACTACATTGCTACTCTTTCTGAATATATTTTTTTTTGCTGTAAAACTGTATTATCATTAAAATGAGTCCTCACATTTAAATAATGATGAGTTCTTCAAAAATTGTCAATATAGAATCGTATTTTATAGTCGAAAAAAAGAGATTCGATCGGAAAATAATAAACTCTGGAATCGATTTAACTATCAAAAATAAAATAATTCTGTCTGGAACTCAACAAAAATATACAAAAAATTAAAACAGAATTTTCTCTGTCTCATGTTCTGAAAATACAGACACTTGTATTTACCCAGATTTTTATCTTAAACTTCATTACGTCTTGTCTGTGAATAAAAAAAAAAAAAAAAGTTTCTTTGCTATCCAAACAAAAGGAAATCTTTTATTGAGATTTTTTTAAACTATGTTTTTTACACCTTATTTATTTAAACTTTTGTTATGATGTCAATGAAATTACAAAGCTTAAAGTTTTTTAAATTTTCGAAGATGAATCTTAAGTTGGTAGTTCTCTTTCAGCAAACGATAACTCAATTTGTCAATAAAAAAAAATGTTTGGATAGAGGGTATCATAAAGTTTAATCCAATAAAAATAAAAAGATTGAATCAAATAAATAAATCCTTGGAGAGTAGTTCTAAAAGTTACACAAGTGATATAATGAAGAAAAATCGAAAGACGAATACTTCTTTCAACTTTTTATATATTCCTGTGTGTATAGACAAATCTTTCTAACTGCGAATTTCTCTGTAAATATTGAATACATAAAACTCGCAGTAACACAATAAATGAAAAATGATTAACAATTAAATAAGTTTTTTTTTCGGAAAAAGTATAAATCTTTAAAAAAAAGAGAATAAAATACATATTATAAAATGAATTTTTCAAATATGAAAGCTGGGAAGGAATAAATAAAACCTGTAATAAAAAAATTCTAAATACGAATACATTTAAATTTGGTGTTTAAAAAAGTTTTGTTTTCCGTTCAATGTTTAAAATATGCTAATCTTTTACGGTTTTATAATATAATAAAATTACGTATTTTCCCTAGACTGTAATAAAGTGGCGTAAAATGTAATTATTAAGGACAATAAATGTAATTAAATAGTGATAAATGTAAGTAATAAAGTAAGTAAGTAAGCATAATAATTAAAAAATATGTTTTTATGACATAGCATGTGTTAATATGAAGTGTTTTATTTCAAAAGTTAGAAAAAACTTTGGATTAAAAATTGTTCACCTTTTTCATTTTCTTGTATGCGAAATATGTAAATGAGTTGAATTATGAATATTCTTCTACGTTATTTGTATGAATCTTCAAATTTTAAACGTCTCAATTCAAGCATTATTCTTTGCAACGTGTTTACTTACAGTGTGTTATAACTTGATAACTAAAAAAACAAAATAAAAAATAGTTTGCGTGAATTTAATCTATACTTATAATAAAGCTCAGTGTGTGTGTGTGTGGATGTGTGAGTGTTGGCGCTCTCCAGGCCAGACCATTCAACCAACAGCTACCAAATTTGGCACGTGTATACCTTGGAGGCCGGGAATGTGCACCTGGGGGTTATTTTTTCGAATTCTTAATTAGAATTTATTTTTCTTTAAAAATTAAGCGAAATTTTGGCGTGTTTCTGCTATAACTTCCGAAAATATTACCGCACAAAAAAGATTTTTACATGAAGTTAAAGATCAAAAATTTATCTTTTAAATGATACCAATGTTTTAACCTTAAAATTAAATTTTTATTTTTAATGAATTTTTAAATAAATATTTTAACTATATTTTTCAACAATTTTTTTCGTACAAAATAAAAATAAAATTAAGCTGCACGAGCACGTTTCGCATTCATGGGAAAAACATTAGCTTTTTTCAAAGTGTTGCCATCCCATTGATTAAAGCTCCAATTAAAAATTAATTAAATCTTTTTGGAAATGAAATCTGCAAAAATATAATTTTCAGCACGTGACTGTAGGAAATGAAACAAATATGAAATATCATTTTTTCTAAAAAATAAAATTAAGAAGAATTATTTTATGATCTTTTACACTCTCTAAATTATTAATCCAATAAATCAGTTTTATTTTAAGGCAAGTTTTGTTTAATATGAACAGGATATCAATTCAAATCAGGGCCACACAGCTAATTTGTAAACCTTTAGTAAGTCATAGATCTGCTAAAATGGTCTAAATGGACAATGATTATATTTTATGTAACTTGATTCAATAAATGCTCTAATAAATAACGAATTTTTGAGTTTACATAGAGCTTCTGCTGTGGAAATCACGATTAACAAAATGTTCTTGAAACACTAATAGTTTAAATAAAAAGAGTTAATTTCCAATCAACTAAATCAATCACTTAAACTGCCTGATTTATGAAAATTTGAATATCACTATTCAATAAAAAAAGGGATAATTTTAGACTTTCCATCGATTGTTTCAGATAAAATACGCCAATCAGCGAGCAGGTTTCTCAAGATTAATTGGCCTAAGATAATGAATATGTTGAGTTTTTCTAAATTTTTAACATTCAAAACTTCATAAATAAGTCTTAGTTGATCGTATAAAATAGAAACATTCATTCGTTTATTTAAAATTTGGTGTGGCCAGAATATTTCTCAGAATATGATACCTTACTGCATTAAATTTAGACTTCATAATTTTTTGAAATATATGTATAGGTCGGAACAAAATATTATTATTGATTTCGTTTCAATCCTTTTGAAAGCAAAACTAAAGACTGAATTTTATGCTGAATCTGAGAAATTTTTGTTGAACTATTCTTTGTGATATTACATAAATTATGAAAAATATTTTGTAGTTTACATAAGACTTAAATACCGAGCGCATCTGTTTGCTATTCTCATATTCAGTAATAATATAATAAATAAATAACAATAAAAATGATAAATAAAACCAAACGTTTTATTTTATTTAAAAATATCTTTATATTAATGGCAATTTCATCATTTCCACTTTAAATTAAAGTTGTTTTACCGGAAATGACAACAAATTAGCAAAATATATATATTAAATTGAACGAAACGATCTATACAACAGTATAAGTTTGGTATGACTATCAAAATTTGAAGATTAAAAATGTTTTGTTCGAGAATCTATTAAGAGACCAGTTACTTAAAATATTTAATTGAAAATTGTAGCGAGCGGTAATACTGGCGAACCTGCTGGACGCCAAAGGCGGATAGTTTATAATATAATCAATCCACACTTTGAAATTATATATCTACAACAAATTTATTGTAAAATTTATCTGTAGGAACGTTTTAAATGAACAGATGAAGGCAATGATTCGAAATCAAAATCAGATATATAAAATTTGATACCTTATCTTTAAGCTGAAAAGGGAATTAACTTTTCAGCGTCCCTTAAACGGTTTTATTTTAAGCTTCTACCGGAATTTTCTTTACTAAACACTTTTATTTAACTTGACTTGTTTCGTGGGGGGGGGGTTGATAATGATAGAATATTAATTTCTTTTTACTTTTTCTTTCTGGAAATTCTTTTTTTACGATAATGATGATAAACTAAAACTTTAAATTTCGTACAATTATGCCCAGAAAACAAAAATATAATATATCCAAAACTTACTTTCAGATAAATCGACCAATAATAAATTAATCTCAATCAGTCATGTCGTTTTATAGGGAATTAAAAATTGATTACGTTATTTCTAATAATTATAATAGGAGTGAAATATATTGAGAGCTAAAAACAATAAATATAATAAAAAATGAATAACTATATTAGTCATGTAGGCTAGATTATAATGGATACCCTGCGTATACTGCATATAATAACGAATAAAAATTAATGATGTCTTCAAATGAAAGGTGCCAACATGAAAAGCACCATTAATAAAAGATAAATTTTCTTTTCAATAAATTATATTTAAAGCAGAAAATTCCAATCAATATAATATATCTAATTCAAAATGGAAATTTTCAATCAGTATAATACATGTAATAAAAAATAGGAAATTTCAATCAATGGTTAAATTCAGTTAAAAACTAACTGGACTAAAATTAGAAATTTCAAACATGACTAATACATCTAAATAGAAG
>JAPMOR010031265.1:0-20577 GCA_026543865.1 Argiope aurantia | reverse complement strand
CTTCAAAGAGAATTTACTAATATAACAGGAATTTCGGACACTAAATGCTTACATAAAATTTAATCTGTCACTAAATCATGCCATTCTTTTGGGTACTGCATTTTGGAAAAGTTTTACTTCCAAAAAAAACCCATATCTTTTAATGTGGGTTCATTGGAAAATTTTAATAACAGTCTTTTTCTATTCATAGTTTACATCAGATTTTCCATTTCGTGGTTGAATGCTTTTTATAAATTGAAGCGCAAAAGCTCTTCTTTTTTTTTAATAACATAAAGAAGTGTTTGCTTGGCAAAAAGAAAATGGATGTTGATTTTTTTAAAGTTTTTTTTCCTCTATGAATATCGTTGGGACGCTCATCAAAAAGTTCTTTCTAGTAAGTGAATTGGGGTTAAGAATAAAAAAATATATAACAAAAGAAAGCTTCAGTCTACAAACAAACTTGCCTTTAAATCTAAAGTATTTGGAAAAATCTCCAGATTTTGAAACAACTTGAGAGTTAGTTGGTCTCCGATGGGTAAACTTGGAAACTTAAGTAAAGATTGGATAAAAATATATTTTATCTCCTTCAGTAAATATTTGAATAATCAAAATAAACTTTATGAATAAAATAGAATTTATTCATAAAATTATCAAGAGAAAAAAAATGTACTATTATAAATTCTACAATACGTAATAATAAAGGAAGAAAGATGGATGAAGGAAAACAATTCCTAACATTATAAAATACTAGCAGCCTTTGGCGACCAGCCGGTTCGCCAGTATTACCGCTCGCTACAATTTTCAATTAAATATTTTAAGTAACTGGTCTCTTAATAGATTCTCAAACAAAACATTTTTAATCGTCAAATTTTGATAGTCATACCAAACTTATACTGTTGTTTAGATCGTTAATTCAATTTACTATATTTATTTTGCTAATTTGTTGTCATTTCCAGTAAAACTTCAACTTTAATTTAAAGTGGAAATGATGAAATTGCAATAAATATAAAGATATTTTTAATAAAACCAAGCGTTTTATTATCATCTTTATTGTTATTTATTTGTTATTATTATTATTGACTATGAGTATTGCAAACAGAATCGCTCGGTATTTAAGTCTTATGTGAACTACAAAATATTTTTCATAATTTATGTAATATCTCAAACAATAATTCAACAAAATTTTCACAGATTCAGCATAAAATTCAGTTTTTAGTTTTGCTTTCGAAAGGATTGAAATGAAATCAATAATAATATTTTGTTCAAAAATTATGAATTCTAAATTTAATGCAGTAAGGTGTCATATTCTGTGAAATATTCTGGACACACCAAATTTTAAATAAATGAATGAATGTTTCTGTTTTCCACGATCAACTAAGACTTATTTATAAAGTTTTGAATATTAAAAATTTAGGAAAAACTCAACATTTTCATAATCTTAGGTCAATTAATCTTGAGAAACCTGCGCGCTGATTGGCGTATTTTCTTTGAAACGATCGTTGGAAAATCTAAAATTATCCTTTTTTTATTGAATAGTGATATTCAAATTTTCATAAATCAGTCAGTTTAAATGATTGATTTAGTTGATTGCAAATAACTCTTTTTATTTAAAATATTAGTGTTTCAAGAACATTTTGTTATTCGTGATTTCCACAGCAGAAGCTTTATGTAAAATCAAAAATTCGTTATTTATTAGAGTATTTATTGAATCAAGTTACATAAAATATAATCATTTTCCATTTAGACCATTTTAGCAGATCTGAGTCTTACTAAAGGTTTACAAATTAACTGTGTGGCCCTGATTTGAATGGATATCCTGTTCATATTAAACAAAACTTGCCTTAAAATAGAACTGCTTTATTGGATTAATAATATAGAGAGTGTAAAAGATCATAAAATAAGTTTTCTTGAATTTATTTTTTAGAAAAAATAATATTTCATATTTGTTTAAATAAATAAAATTCTAGTTAAAAATTCGAAAATATAACCCCCAGGTGCACATTCCCGGCCTCCAAAGTATACACGTGCCAAATGTGGTAGCTGTAGGTTGAATGGTGTGGCCTGTAGAGCGCCAATACACACACACACACACATTGAGCTTTATTATAAGTATAGATTAGCGTAATAGAGGTTTCGAATTCCAAACCAATGCCATTTGACGTTGATATAGAAATTAAATGATTTTGCCTTCATTTCAATGATAATCATACTTGACACAAGAAGATTGCAGCAGGTTCTGTAATCACCATGAGAATTCAATCATAGTTCTCGTCACAGTGTTGCCATGGTAATTGTCATTCAACTATCTGGAATGCTACAGTAGCAGGAATATTTGTCTTTGAGGTTATATAGTTAATACATTTTGTGAAAGGTGCCTCTATATTAATCAAGCACTTGAATTGTAATATCATTTTTTCCAACAATAGCAATATCAGCATATAAGAAATGTTAAATTCAAGAATTTTATGAATCTTACCCTACATTAGTAGTTATTTAATTGCATGTCATTAGAAATGCTATAAACAAAACATGCATGCAAAGAATAAAAACACGGTAATACATACAAAATAAAAATGCAGCGAAAGCTGAAAAAGCATTATCTCCACAATAGAACTTAAATCTGTTTTATCTTTATTCAAGTTAAACAGATAGCTTCGCAGAATTAACTTTCGTTCAAAATTTTACTACGAAGAATATTGTAAACATACATTTAAAATTAAATTCTGCCATTTTCAATAATTGCTTTGTTATACATTTGAAAAATGTTGTCGCGTAATGATACACCGTATAACTTTTCTTGCGTCTTCAGTTTCACTTGTCACAGACTATATCATTCACTGAAGTCAGAATAGAATTTATATTAACCAGAAATTCCATCTTCTGATAAGACGATGAATATTTATTTCAATTTTAAGTAGACACTTCAAATGCAACGATATGAAGTTCTCGACAAAAAAGAATACAAACTCAATCATCGCCCATTCTTACAACCGAAATAATCAATTCTCAAAATTAACATTTTAACGAAGTAATCCGGAGAGACATTCCATTTTACTTGAGTCAGACAAATGTCAAACCGATTTTCAACCTTGATGGTGAGGGACTCTTTTGAATATGGTCTGGAATCATAGCGAAATTGGAATTTCACGCTCCACCGGATAATGTTCTCCTCTGAGATCGAACCGATGATTTACAGCTGTGAGAGGCGGGAAATTTCGCAATAGTACAATCGAAGCTTCCATTTTCCACTCGGAAGATCCATAAATTCGATGGTAATCGATGAAAAGCTTCGGCAGGAAACTCGAGGAAAATAAATGACTGAATGGAATGCTGGGAAATATGCCAGAATCTCCATTTCACGACTCTTCAGAATTATTCTGATGAATGCGGAACATCGCTTTGTTCTTTCATTCGTCGTTAGAACATAATAAATTAGTCATCGGAACAATACCAAAACTTCAGAATTCTCTCAGTGAATAAGATTTATTAAAATAGGAACTAAGGAAAATAATTGCAAAAGTTCTGAATGGATTAAATTCGAAAAGAATGGTTATTGTTATTGATTTCAAAATAGTTCTTAATTCTAACTTGAATATTTTATAGATGTAAAAATATAAAATTGCTTGGGGTTTTTTTTGTATTTTTAATACTCAAATTTATTTCACATAGATATAAGGGACTTAATAAATTATTTAATCACCTTTTAAAAGAAATTCTTGATATTGTGGAGAAAACTATTTATTTTCTAATAAAATGGTAATTTTAAATTTTTAAGCGAGATATTATAAAATGTAACCTAATACGTAAATGGAAAACGAATATTTGACTGCAGAAAATTAAAATTAAATTAAATTATTATCTATATGTAGCATTTTCTAGATCAAAATCATTTATAATTTATTTTAGTCACAATAAAAAATATTTTCGAAATGCAAATAGAAATTCATAAAAGATTTATTAATAACAACCATGCAAAATGTATCACCAAAAATGAGACATGATTTCACCTAAGTCAAAGAAGGTGCTAAAATTTTTTTGATGGCATTATATCAAAATTTGGATTAAATTAAAAACTCATAGCATCATTACACTGAAGAATAATCAAAACTCTATAATGCTATTTTTTCGATCAGTCGTGCTTGTACCTGATATCATAATAGAAATTCTTACAGTAATAACCAAAGATAAATCAAGTAGAAACGTGACTTTTTAATAGAGACAGACGATTTCAATATTTGTTGCTACAATGATCATAATAAGTTGTTTAAAGTTTCAATAATCGTCTGGTGCCGTTTTATACTTTATGTGCTCGTTCATTGAGCTACATTCGCTACGCTAAATTTTAAATTTTACCATCTTGATATTATGCATGTTTATAAAAATGGAAATGCGGCACTGATTTTCGGCTATTCAGAAAACAATACAACATTTTCAAATCGTAATTATCAATTAATCAGGGAAGTCATTCGAAAATGAATTTCATAAAACAAATTGCAAAGTTTTATAATATTTATAATAATGAATTATTAAGTATAAATAAGAGAAATAATTATAAAAAATAAAATTTTTAAACACACGTTCATTTTAATATACTGAAGAGGTAAAGATATTATTTTTTATCAAAATGTATAATTTAAAGCAAAAATCGTTAGAATTTGAGTCAAAGAGAAAGGAATTAATATAAAGAAACGAATCCTCAATCATAAGAAAGAAAATTTGCAAATATTCTTTAACAGTAAAAAATTTGCTATAAATATGAATAAAATTGAAATTTACTTAGAATGTTCTTATAAATACCAAAAGTTTTGAAATTTTGTTTGTGACCTTCAAATGTTTGAAAAATAAATTATTTTCTATCTTTAGTGACTTTATATAAAAACAGGTTATAAAAGATTTGCCATTATTAAAGGAAATTGTATGAAAATAGATTTTCTTTGAACGAGATATTTACTTGAAAATATAGAATGCTCTTCTGTTAAAGCCCCTGAAATAAAAATTCTTTTGATAAAGGAAGCACATATCTAAAACACCCTGACAACTGATTGCTAATTTTTTTCGAAAAAAAGAAACAAGTGGTAACTTGACTTTCTTAGGAATTTTATGTCAATCTTGTTCTTAAAATAGCCTGTGGGAACTCGAAGGGAAAATGAAAGCTTTTATCTTTTCTACACATTTACTTTTTCTCCATTCAAGTTCTTCAATGTCACAAATAAAGTCAAAATCTCGAAAAGACATCAGCGATTAAAGATAGTAAAAAGAGCAATATTTTTGAGCAATAAAAAAGTATCACAAAGATCGGAAGAAAACAATTTTGCTTTATTTTCCTTCTTTTTCACTTTCTGAAGATGAAGAAAAGTTACCCTTCATCAATCATTTTGGAAGTGTTCTTTCTTGGAAGGCTGTGTATCAAGATGTTCTTGTTCTGTTCTGAAAACTCAAAAGGAAACGTTTGTAACTAGAACAATATTCGCAGAAGTTTAAACCAGAAAAGTAAAAGTGAGCTGACTTGGATTTATCAGTACAAGCACAACATATTATTTTGTATTAAATTACTAAATATTTCTATTAACTGAGTTTGACAAATGATGTTATTTATTTCTAAGAATGAAACAGGAGGAACTTCTTATTCAAATAAATTGTGCGAAAAATGACTGAGTCCATTTTCTAGATTAAAAACAACAAAGTCCATTTTTATAAAGTCCATTTAGAAATTTTATGTACTATAACCTTGATTTAATAATTTTTTCTTTGTCAAGATTTCTAGTTTCTATTTTTATTATTTAAGAAATTTCTCAGCGATGCCAATTGGTATAATAAGTAATGGCATCTAGTTTAAAATTAAATTTAAATTAGCTTATTATTGTTTGTTTAAGTCTTTAAAATTAAAAATATTCACATTTTAAATATAATACATTTTGAAAAAAATCAAAAATTTAAAGGAGATTTTTAATTAATTAAAAATTAATCGAAATTATAAAATACATTCGTAATAAGTTTGGAACATTGTTATAGCGCAATATTTACTTTTTATCTAGACTTATAATTCAGAAATCAGCTTTTAATGACATCAGTTTCATTTCCCTGAAGTATTTTCTTTAATTTAAAAAAAAAATCAAAAATTAGATTTAGACACAATTTGTAACAACGATTTTTATTTTCAAGCATTGTAATTTTATTTCTAGCATTATAATTACCAAATAACTGATTGAATTTCCTTCCCCACATTGCATATTTGCGGAATAAAGGTCTAAAGTCATTAAACCGTCTGAGGGTTTTATCCAATACTTTTTGGGGTACTGATCGGACGTGCTTACTAAGAGTCTACCGCGGTATCATTCGATCAACAATTGATTATGGATCTGTTATTTAGGGCTCTGCTAGACGATCTTACCTTAAACGTCTGAATTTCGTTCATCATCAAGCTCTCCGATTATGCATTGGACATCATCAGTAGCTAGCTTATATGCTGAACCATTTGAGCCCTTGTCTAATTGGAGAATAAAGCTATGTTTTATTTTTACCGTATTTATCCAATAAACGCCATCCTTTTCATGAGAAAATCTGTAATGACGTTAACGACTGTTTGTTTAATTCGCAGAAATCCTATACACCTCATTCGGGATTACGTATAGGAAGAATATTAACAAATGATTTTAGCGACATACAAATATATGAGGATGATAGCCCGAATCCTGCTCCATAAATAGAAAACAAATTACACTATGAAGACCCTTTTAAACAATATAGAAAATCAGACACTGATAGCTCTGTTTTTATTTCACTTTTTAAACATCATCGTGAATTTTATTGTTTCCTATGAACCCATTTTTACGGATGGCTCCAGGTCAACTTGTCATGTGGGTTGCGTGTTTGTTCATGGTCATCGCATTATAAGTTATAAACTTCATCTTCTTTTACTTCTGTTTTTTACCTCGGAATTAACTTCTATTTACTTAGCCCTCAATTATATTGATGAACATCAGATCCATTAGTCTGTTATTTACACGGACTCTCTGAGTGTTCTGCAGGCTCTAGACTCTTCATCTCTTGGTCATCCACTTCTACAGGAAGTGAAGAAGATATACCATCTTCAATGTTTGAAAAATGTTAGAATTTTCTTTTATTGGATCCCCTTGCACGTGGGTATTGCTAGGAATGAAATGGCAGATATAGCAGCCAAGACAGCCAGCGTAATTCTGCCTCAGCGTCTTTCTTATGAAGATATGTGTACAGCTATTAATCGTTGGTGCTATCTCCAATGGCAGAATCAATGGAACATGGAGACTAACAACACGCTTCATTTTATTAAGCCACAATTAGCCATCTGGTCTTCTAAACTAAACAGACGCGAACTTTATCCCGACTATGCATTTGTCACACTCGCTAGACACATAGATTTTTACTTTTTGCTGAGGATCCTCCAGTATGTGGTAATTGTCGTTATATTTTAACAGTTCGACACATTTTAATAGAATGCGCTAATTTCACTGATCTTAGTTGTAAGCACTTTAATTCCAACAATTTTACCTTAGCTTTTTATTAAGTGAGACACATCATCCAAACATATTCTTGTATATTAATTTGGGAATCATCCATGAAATTCAACTTCCAATTTTAATATTTTCCTTCCTTTTCAACTGATGACTATTTGAACACAGTCAGTAACACTTTCTGCAACGTCAAACTACTCTGTATCTTACTGGGAACATTTTAACCAACAAACTGAAAATCGAATTTTGATCAAATTCCAGTTATTTGATAAATTTCCCCCTGCCTCCATGGGTTTTATAGAAAAAAATTTTAATATATCTATGATGGCTCTAAAAACGAAATAGATAGCCACTTGAAATTTCATATGTAGTCCGTAAATCAATACCGTAGATTTGATTCTAATTCTGGACAAAATTAGATAAAAGAATCAGTATGTCAGTTTAAATACCCTTCGGGGTACGTGTATCAAAACTCTAAATTTTATTAATGTTGAAGAGGAAAAATAAAAGGGTGATTGTGGAAAGTAGGGTAACTCCGTGCAGTGGCTAATTCCACACACAAACTTTTCAATGTAAAAAGCGTGGGAAATGCTCGTGGACTATCTACATACATAAAATATGTTAAAAGACACATGGTGAAAAATATACATATTAGAAGTTATATTTGTATATAATTTCTCATTTCATTAGAGAATTAGAGCATGTTGAAAGAAACCAAAGTTTTCCTTTCGATTTTGAGCCTATAGCTTTTAAGGTAGAATTCTTTTTCAAAGCAATAAAAACAACATGCATCTACAAATATTGCCAGATCTGGTGTTTTCCATTAATAGAAATAATTTTTTAATCAATTTATTCATTTTTAATTGAAATAAAGCCTGTTTAAAAAATAAGTTCTGAGTGAGGTAATTCTGTACAGCATGGAAATTGGTGAGCCATATTATTCTGTATTTAAAAATAAAAAAACGCTTTATTTAATGAGTGGTTTGTAATTTTTACACATGCATTGAAATTATATGCGATATATTTAAAAAGGTTTTTCCATAAAGAATCCATATCATGAAAAAAAGCCCAAACAGACAATCGTAAACCATGTCTTTGGTTTAACGAAGCAGGAAATAAACAATGACTTCAAAAATTTACAAAAATTTTTTGAAAAGTACAAATTAATCAGAAAAATAAAATTACAGTTTATAAGAAACCGAATTACGATGATGCAGAAGCCTGCTCAGAATATTACACACAGTAGGGGGTAATAAATAGAATTTTTGGTTGTTTGAATTGAAAACTAGCTATTTTGAAAAAAGTAAACCGGTTGGACAAACAAGAATTGCTCTCACTTCGCACTTAATAGTTGCCCTAAGAGAACATTAAAAGTTGATTAATGAAAAATTAATACTAAATTTACTATTGCAAAAATCCCTTAGGTGCACGGAATTCTCTCACTTTTCCTTAATTCGTATCTTTTGTGAAATGGAACCTAACTTCGAATTTCAATTAAAAACATAAAAACTTTTGGTAT
The DNA here is from genome assembly GCA_026543865.1 of Argiope aurantia. Taxonomy (NCBI): domain Eukaryota; kingdom Metazoa; phylum Arthropoda; class Arachnida; order Araneae; family Araneidae; genus Argiope; species Argiope aurantia. The sequence continues at coordinate 11,589 of JAPMOR010031265.1, read as the reverse complement.
TTATAAATTAAAAAGGTTTGGTGAAAATGTAATGTAGAAAATTTCTCTTGTAAATTATCTATTAAGTCTATATGTTTATATAAAGATGAATGACTGTTTGCTTGTTCTTTTATATAAATCTACAATTTTCTTCAAATTTTGATAAAATTTGGCACTCATGCAATTCAAGAATGGACAATATAAACTCCTTAAAGTCAACTAAAATCTTAACTAAAATAGCAAAATAAATACAAATTAATCATATTTTTCACTTCTAACTTCGAATAACATTATTTGACAATAATTATTTTTATACTAACTTAAACAAAACCTCCTTTTTAATTATAATAATTTTATTTTTAAACATTGTTTGTCTAATTTTAATAATTTTTTTTGTTTAATGTTACATATTATGAATAATAGTGTTTTTATTGCTATGGTGAAATCAAAATTAATTATTTCAATCGTATGTCTTTGTTAATCAGAATAAAAAATCAAATAAATCTTTAAAATTAGAATGAAAATTGCTTTCGTTGGATATTAACACTGATGCAGAATTTCCTGTTTTGTTTTATAGTATATAAACTTTTTAATTTGAACATCCTACCGAGAGGCACCTCAGAAATGAGGAGGAAATTCTTCTAGTATGGTGGTTGATTCTCATCACCCGGGTGGGTACAGCAATGATTGGGGTCTTCTACCTCCTATTAATGACGGGACGTACTTCCCTACGGCAAGGGTTGTACCGTGGTCGATGATGGCCCTTGAGACTCAACCACAGTTTCCGCCAATGTTACTGTCGCGGTGATCCAGTCAATCTGATAAATACGTGTCCTTAGTGAAGAGTCGGAGTAGCCAGTTATGGTTTTTAATTTGCACACATAATAATTTATAGTAGATTGATTCCTTTAAATATTTTTTTGTTTTATCAAGTAACAAGATGAAATTTTAAATAAATGCCGCCCATACTAATAGTTTTCAGATGAGAAAGTCAGTATTTTCGGCGAGAAAGTCGCCAAAAGCCTCTAACAAAACTAATGGTGAAATACCATCACCGTTTTTTTCTGTCTTTCTGCATTCGATACTGAATTCATGCTGATAATACAGCTTTGTTCTAAAGTGAAAACATGATATCATTTTTAAAATCCCCTCTCCGATTTCAATATATTTGAAGCACAAATTTTAGTAGCCATAATTACTAAGTTTGAAAAAAAAACTAGGCTGTTTTAGATGCTATATGGTTTGCATAAAAAGAAAATTATTTGCCTTCTTCATCAATTCCGAATAAAATTATTTTTAAGTAAAAATTCTAGCACAAAGTAAAATTTCAGAAAATTTTCGCTCTTGAAATTATTTTGTTCTTTTTTTTACTTTCTAGTTGAAATTAAATATACTTTCATACTGTTTGAGGAGAAAAAATAATACTTTTACCTGATCTCTGAACTTATATATTTTTTTCTCCTTAAAACATTCCAGATCGTAAAAGAAAAGCAGTTTTACAAATGGCGAAAGTAATTCCTTTTATTAATGGCATTTTCTTCTGGTGAAAAACAAAAATATAATAAATAATATAACTTGTATTCGTTTTTTCCTTTCTGTGTAAAATGTGTGTTATATTGAATGTCTATCTCGAGAAAAATATATTATCTGTTCAAGGATAAAGTTCTAAAAAAGTTCATCACAGATAATAAGATAAAAGAAATGTTGATTTAGAACTTCAACTCACGACTTATATGTAACAAAAAAAACCCGGTGAAATAGAGAGGAAAAAAAAACAATATTTCCACAAAATTTGAAGATATTTAATATATTTATAAGCTATTCTTCCTGTGCCATTTTTATTGTACAACAAAACTGTAATCTTTGTGTTGCTGCAAGTCTGTAATATTATTTTCCTTGAATAATTAATTAGGAAAAGAAATTTAAAGAAAATCTCAATTGATACTGAATGGTTATCAGGTCAATGCTCCGCTGTCTTGGTAACAAGCTTGCCTATTAAATGGGAGATTGGTTTTGAACTTGACAATTTTGAAACCAAAATTCTAGAAAATACAAAAGTCTATCAGCAACCGAGATCCGAAGATCCTTCTCGAAAAGTTCATACCCTATCAAGGAATCTACGTAAAGGCGACAGAACTAAAGCAATTCAGCTTAATGATTTTTCTCTTTGATGTATGGTGTTGATCTCTGAACTGCTCTATGTTATTATTTATACCGATTTACTGTTTGCCTATATGCTGCTGATTTTCGCTATGCTGTCTCGTGCATACATTGGCTGTATTTTGTTACCCGTGTTTCTTATGGAATAAAACATCATTATCAGTTAGCGTATGCTATAAAATTTACAGTTTCTAATTTTTTTCAGATGCATCATCACCCCCCAAAAACACTTTATTACCGTTTATTTTTCTGGATATTTTTTTCCCTTTAATAATTATTATGCACTATATTAATAATATATATTAATATATTGAACAAACATAAAAATAAATAAGCATCGTTAAAACCCTTTAAGTCAAATCCATAAATTAGAATATAAGTTTTCATAATTGTAATTATTATGTTTAAAAAAAGGAATATTTACATCGAATTTAATCCCTTTACGAAATCATATCTCTTGATTAAGTCATCAATTTCTAGAAAAACTTTTCTGGCTTGCATTTTAACGGTAGCAAAAATCAACATTAGTCTACGCCGAAAACACTTTCATTTTCTTTAGCTGATTAAAATGGAACTTTTCTCCGTGGTATTTGATAAAGCAAATTACGATTTTGCTGGTTGCCGCCAGGATTTACATTTCATTCCAATCGAAAATTAATTTTATGCAAACCGATTCGATTCTTCTTTATGAAAACTGGCACTCTGTAAATCAATCAGTTAATTCTGAATTCTCGATAAAATTATTGGTTTAAAATTACCTCGATCGATTTATTGTTCAATAATTTTTTTTCTTTAGAAGAAAACTTCATCTTTATACAGTGTCCATTCTAGTCGTGGCCTAATAACTAATTTCTAAATGGCAGGCAAAAATATTTTATTAAATATTATGGATATGCTTATGAAATATAAATAAAAATTTAGACTTCCAATTTTTTCGGCATTTCTCAAACAACGTACATAATTTAAAGCCTCTTTTTTTCCAATAGAAAGCATAAGCCTATCTCTAACAGTTTAGAAATTAACTATTAGTCCACAATTAGAGTGCACATTCCGTATTAGCAAAGAAATCTTAGAATCAAAGTTTTTTTAGAGTTTTCCAAAGAGGGTGGGGAGTTAGTTCTTTTAACATTGTTTTGTTTTTATTCATGAAAAACCCAATTCTAATGACAGAAAATAGTATAAATTTTTCTGTTCTGACATTCATCAAATTCATCAAAAATTTTCGCATTTGCTACTGCAACAAAATAAATTTCAATATAACGTTTCGTCTGAATGCATTCAAACGGCAATCACAAAATGACGCAAACATTATATCGATGAAAAAAATTTATTTGAAATTTTAATTCACTTAGATGTTTAACATTGACAAAATTTACAACAATCACTACCAAATCAAGTTTATTTAAAAAGTACCATTTCAAAATATTTTATGATGCTATTAATACTTAAAAAGATGTTTGTTTTTGTTTCCAATTGAAATCTTCATATATTGATTTATATATATAACAGAGTAAAATACTATGAAAGTATAGATTTAGCTTACTTTACAAAGTATAATGCATAAAGATATCCAAATTCTTTATAAGATGTATCTTTATGAAAGTGTCCATCTCATAAAGATTTGAGTAAACATTTTTTCTTTGAAAACGATAGAACACTGAAATAAATCCACTATTCTCTTATTAAAATACTTCAAATAAAAAATACCTCATAAACGAAGATTACTTTTATCACACTGGTTTGATATAAATTAAATTGAAAAAAACTGATACCTTACTTTATCGATAACAAAAGAGATGCTAACATATTTTTCCTAGGAATTTTATATCAATTATCTTCTTTATAAAAAAACCCGATAAAAACTCATAATAAACCCACTCTTTTCTTGATTGAAATGTTTCAGTGCATCAAAGAAATCTATAAAGGCTTGAAAAGACATTAGCAATTAAAGAAGTAAAGAGACAATATTTTATAACGATGAAATGGTATCATAATGGTAGGAAGAAAGCAGATAACCTCCCCTCCCTTTCACTCTCATTTTTTTAAAGAAAATAAAAAAAAAGTTGCCCTTCATCAATCATTTTAGAAGTGTTCTCCTTCGTGGAAGACTGAGTTTCAAGATGTTCCTATTTTGATCGGAGGAATTAAAGGAAATGTTTGTAGATGGAACAACATTTGCGGAAGTTTCCCAAGAATAAGTGGCAATACATAAGATATCACTTATTTTAAGAGCAGCAAAAGTTTGAACTAAAATGATAAATGATTCTCTTAATTCAATGCATCTGAAAAATGATGTTAGTTATTTCTGATAATGAAACTGAAGAAACTTATTATTTGATACATATGAAAGGCTTTTATAGCTCATGAGAGTCTTTCATGTTCCATCATCATTTTTTATAATAAAATTATTTGCAAATGAATTTTAAGTTCAGTTATTCATTTAAAATAACTGAATAAAACAACTATCGGTTTCTCACCCTCAATTATTGATCCTATTTTCGGTTTTTATTTTATATAAAAACTCGTGGTATCTGAATAAATTATAAATTTCCGCCTGTTCTTTAGCTATGCCATCCACCCGATAATTCTGAGAGAAATCCCAAAACCACTACGTCATGGTACGCTCATCGAGGGAAGGGATCTATACAGAATGGCACAACCTCTACAACATTTTCGACAATTTTTATTTCATATGAAAGCTTATGACACCAGGATACACCCTCAATGGTCGCCTGCCTTTTTCTGCAATTCATTTTCTAGAGCTACTATAAATCATAACTTTGATACAGGCCTCGACGTTAACAATAAAGCCAATTTTAATCAGTCGGAATATTTGATGTTTATGATGCAAGTATAAATAACAATAGTCCTTTTATTGAGGTAAAATGCATTTTTGGTGCCAGAGTATAATTCAAAATTGATTGAAATTACAAAATTAATTCTATTAATATATTGATCATGCAGGTGGTCCCCAAAAAAGTTGGAAACTGAAAAAAGGTATCCAATTACGCTGAAAACAGAGATTTCCGACAATTTGGGAGATAAAAATTTTTAACTTTTTTTCGTTGATTACACTTTTCTCCTTTTAAAATTGGTATTATTTTTTCCTAAGTGTATTACAAAAAATTTATGTTAATCATAACATATTTTTTCTGAAGCAAAACCAAACCGGAAGTAGTCTTCTGAAACAGAGATTAGTTTTAAAATTGTAATATTTTGCTATTTTTCTGTGTCTATTTTTTTATTTTCTGCTTCCTCATGCTATTTAGTAAGAGACATTTATTGTACGAATTGTGAAAACTTTGAATGCATGGGACATATACAGCAAACACTTGATCTCATTTAAAAAATAAAAAAATGTTTAAAATAGCTAAGTGGAAAAAAAACTGACTTATCACTGAACCGATAAATTGCAAAACTATTACGTCATTATAATTTATGAAAACAAACTCAACATGCATACAAAATGCTATTTTATAATGTTTCTTCACTGTTGCATTGCCAATGCTCGAAGGGTAATGATAGTTGGTGCATTATCAATATGCAAGGGTCATTTGGCAAGTCATTCGATGATAATAAGAAAAGACTCCTCACCCCTTACAACATATAGATGGGCATAGAAAGACCAGTTTTCAAGAAATTGTGCGATAAATAATTATTGTGTAAAATAATTATTGTGAAAAACCCAGACTACAAATGAATATTTCACCGAAATGTTATGAAACCCGAAATAGGAGTCTGCAGAGCTAAAGTCAATGCATCTAGGATAATTTAAATCTGAGCTTTAATTTAAACAGATTTATAAATTTATATTAGCAGCTTTAATCAGTTAAAGTTGAAAATTATAGGCTAATTAGATTGAGATTGATTAATTTTATAATCAATTTTTTAATTAATTAATTCTTTAGATAAATAAATGAATAACGAAAATTAAGATAATTTTTCTGGCGCTTTTCGCCAATAGTTTTGGAAATATTTAGCGCACAAAAAATATTTTTACATCAGTTTTAAGGGCGAAAATTTGTCTTTTTAATGATATTAATTTTATAAGGTACAACATTTTTCCTCTAACTAATAAACCCTCCAAATTTATTTTAAACGTAATATATATAATTTTTGATTTTTTTTAAAATTATAGTTTCCTCAAATACTTCATTTACGTAGATTTTTTCCCCTCTTTTCTTTTTCTAATAGGGATAAGAAAACTTTAAACATTCTTTGGGCATTAATTCTCCAACAAAAATTTTATTTCCCAGTATGGGTACATTTTACAATGCACATAAAAAAAAATCCAATGACATTCGTTTGATTGAAAACGATAGATTACACTTTTAATCCCCCCAAATTTTCAAATGAACCTAATTAGTTAATTCAATTTTCTTGAGACCTTTTTCTATCGAATGAGGAAACACACAACGCCCAAAAACTGATTTATTTAGTTTACAATAGAATCCCAACCAATTAAGGATTTTTCTTAAACTTCAAAGATTATTTATTTTTAAAATGTCAAAAAGTAAACGAAAAGCATTTAATTTTGCTCCACAATGCATTAAAAGCAATCACAGCACAAACGAACTCAAGTAAAAAATAAAACAAAACCACGTTAAATTGCATATAATTCAATGAGCTGAGAAATATAATAAAGAAACCCCTGAAGAGAATTGATTTATTTAACTTAAAGAAAGTACCTCAATATACCTCTTCTTAAAACTTTCGAAAATATTTATTTTATAAATGCCTAAAAGAACAAAATAGATTCTTAATTCCGTATATGTCGCCATAAAACATTATAAGAAGAAATCACGAGACAAGAAGATTGAAGAGCAAAGGCCTTAAGCCCTTAAATTTCATAATTCAATGTTGTGACTCGGAACTCTTCTTTTGTTTTAGAATCAACTTATTTTTTGTACAACACAAGTAAGGGAATTTCATGAAGCTATTTACATATGGATGATGGAAATTGATCAGAGTATTTACAGATGAAGTACACTAAAATTGATCAAATGATCCGTACATGAAAAATATGAATAAATAATGTAAAATTCCTTTTCTTAAAATGAACATGGCATAATTCCACTTAATTCAACGACTGGATAGCCAGATTCTAAGTTCGAATAAGATGCAATGCTAACTTTAAAATGAAAATAAACAGGAAATATAAAACTTATTAGGAGTGGCAACATTTAATGAGTTGAAGAACAAGCGAATTAAACTTTTGACAAAATTAAACAGTGATTTTCAAATGACAGATTAGGGCGATTGCAAAACGAAATAGCAAGACTTGTAGAAAAGAATGAGCTCTGATTGTTAGATTATTTACAAATTTTAAACTCGAGAGCCATTCAGAGAAAGAAACAACACGTGCAAAGCTTCATCGCTATTAACTTGCAAACCTGAATCGAATATTGACTGAAACAATTGATGATGATATAATAGAATCCAAAAAAAAGTCAAATAAAGCTCTTTTATTGTAAGTAATTGGTTTTATTGTAAGTAATTCTATATTTGAAGAAGGAAGTTTTCCAATGCATTTTAAGATACTTTGAAGTTTCATACTGAGACATCAAGGCTTTGCTATTCTAAGAATAAGCACTTTTTTCACTTTTCACCAGAATTTCCTCAATTATTGGTGAAGGATAATTACTCAAAATCGAAAAAGTTTCCAAGCCTCATCCGCAAATACAATAACAGCTTTCCATCGTACCTCTATGCGAATTACATTTATCATGCTGAACTCTACAAGATTTACACCATTGTTAGAATTCAAGAACAAATATTTTACTAGGCCTTTTACTTTGCTTCTCTATGAAAAAAGAATCATAGTCCAATGACGTTATACTTCAGCTTCAACGTTTCCATGGAAATATATTTGGAAGAACTCTTTCATTGAGAACAGCTTGTGGGAATGGCAAGGACAAAAGACTCATCCACATTGTTCTTCAAAACCGATGAGAAACAATACATGTTCAACAGGAAATAAAAAATATATTGTGTACGTTTACATTTTTGAAAAAAAAATTATAACGATAGTGAGCATAAAATCAAATATAATTATTATGGAATTAGTATGAATTAAAAATACTAGATAAAGCAAAATAATAGTGCTAGTAAAAAATATGAGGAGGAAAAAAATTTCAAATAATTGAAAGCCAGTATGCAATGCAGAATGATGCTTGCTAAGAGACTGTCTCCATTAGAAAGATTTTTAACATGATATATCTTTAATTTCAGCAGCAGCATGAATATATGAAATTATATCTAAATTATTTATCTGAAATAAATCGAATCAATACTAGAACAGGTGAACTAGCTGGACGCCTGAAGTGACTAGTATTGAAAATAAGTCAATAACATTGAACGTAAATCAAATGATAATTTTATTCTGTCAAAGAAAAATAATAATAGCAATATGTTACAGATATAATAATTACGAAAAATCATAAAATTATAGGCACTTTATTTTAAATTTCTCTGATAGCTTTAAGTTTATGATACCCCTACCTTCACTACATTTAAGTAAAAATATTCTAACAAAACTCTTGGCATCTCTTTTACTTGCCAACATCTTCTCCAAAATAATGAATATCAAAAATTATAATAATGAATAATGAAATTGCTTATGTGTTTTGCTATCATTATAGAATTATTATTAACATATATTTTAAATCCATAACTTTTTAATTCCCAACTTATATCTCAACTTAAATGTCTCCTTTTTCTTTTTAATTTTATGAGGATAACTTTTTCATTGGATAACATTGGATTCTTGATTAAAAAATACGGTCCTTAGAAATATGTTTCTATGAAATATTTTTAGCAAGCATTTGACAAAAGGATCTTTCTTAAATAAATGTATCAATTTTCTTTTTCGTTTTCATAATATGAAATAATAAAAAGCTGGAATTTCAAAGCATGATTATTTTCTATGTCCATTTGATTTTTTTTTTCTTTTTTATACATTTCATTCGAATACATTATACTCTGTTTAAAGAAAATAAATTTTAAATGCTTTTGCAAAATCATTTTTAAACTTATTGCTTTTAATTTTTGCTACGCAAAATAATTCATGTGTTTATTTCCTTCAAAGATTATTTATTAAAAAATAAATTGTGCTTCGAGAACACAAACATTCAATTATCGTTTGCTTTTAATAATAATAAAAGAAAGCAAAAAAACAAGTGCCAAACATAAATAAATTTCAAAAACACTGAGGAGAAAACTATCGTTTGTTCTTAATAAACGAATTATGAAGTAAAAAAAAAATGTTGCTGAAAGGTTTTGCATTCGAGCCTTTAAACATATCTTATATTTCACAGAAACATTAAATAGGTTCATTAATCTAATTTTCGATCTTTCGCCTTGTGTTGAAAAACAAATAAAATAATAATGGCTGTAAAAAAAATTTCTGTTTATTCTCAAGATTAAAGAAAACTTTCATTTAAACATAAACAACTTCAGTAAATTCTTTACTCTTGACTACTCTGTTACTGTTTCATAGGACGCCCACATAAAACATAGCTAGATGGTAAACATTTAATATTTATGAAAATGTGAAAGTTTATACGTCTCTTTTAGTTCTGGAAGGTGAGAAAAATGTGAGTCTGTATTTATTTTATTTTAATATTCATTTAATATTCATATTAATATCATTAATTTCTTTATAATTTTTATTTCATCGAATTTTAAAGTCTCGTAAGCGCAAAATGAATTTGATCTTCAAAATACTTTTTATTGATGATTTTTAACTTTATTTTTAGTAATATTTTGATACCATTAAAATAGTATACAGCGAAACAGAAAAAAATTCATTATGTGAGTATAAATTTTATGTTTAATGTACGCAGAATTTTTACATTCAGTTTTTTATATGTAAATTAAGTTTTCGACTTTAATTTATTTGACAACAAAAAATTTATCAAAATGCATCAAAATGATAAAAATATGTATAAAATTTTTATTTTGTATCGTAGAGAAGGAAGTTATTTATAAAGTTTATTTCGTTTTTATTTGATACTGTTTGTCAGATATTATTGAATTGAAGATGCGTGCCTTTAATGAGATGTTTGCTTTAATTTTATTCATAATAAATGATTAGTGAAATGAATATGTTAAATTACATTTTTAGTTGTTTTTTTTCAATAGAAATGAAAAGGCTTGCAATGCTTGCGCCTCCTAGCTTTATTGCTTTATCTTTTAAATAATTAATAATGTCTGTATTGAACTAAAACGAAAAAATGATTTGTATATATATTTATATCAATGCTATTTTCATAATTTCGAAGAATAAAATAAATTTTAAAATGAATTGTGTATTACAAGTTTTTCAAGGATGAAACATCTCATTTGAATATAGCTAAAACGCTTTAGAAAGGTTGTTTAAATGTAGTCATTTTATTTTTGACATAGTGTTTACTTTTCTCATTCTGAACGGCAACGGTAATCTCATATAATTATAAAAGGTTTTACACTTTGCTGGCATGCAAATTATATAAAAGGTTTCTAACGAAACTACTACGTTTAATTTTTTAACGAAAATTTTATAATTTAAAGTACAAATAAATCTTATGAAAAATGTCCAGAACCTCAGGGAATTTGATACTACCTCCAAATGATTCATTTGTAAAAACAACAAAATAAGAGTTTATTAATGGGTTTTATACCTGTAAATAACGTCTTTCATAGGTACCGTATCTCCGAATAATGCTTTATTCGCAGGTACATTTGTAGTCCCTGTGTATAATCATTTCCTAAAACATTTTGATTATGAAATGTGTGTGTGTGTAGGTTACCACTCTACAGGGCAAACAGCAACCAAATTTAGCACATATAGAAAATAAGAATGTGTCCTTGAAGAAATTTTTTAAATTTTAATTAAAATTTTTAATTCATTAAAAAATTAAGCAGAATTTTGGCCTTTTTTCTGCAATTACTTCCGAAAACAGTATTGCACAAAAAATAAATTTTACACCGTTTCAATATTTAAAAAATTATTCTCTTTCTTTTGAAACCAATTTAATAGTCATTGAAATTTTTGCTGAATTTTAACATTTTTTTTAAAAATATTTCAGCTATTCAAAAAAAAATTTCAACTCTAAAAATCAAACCATTTTTATTGTTTCATCAAAACGTTTAATCCCTTTATTTCCAACCATTATTAAAAGTTAAAGAAGAAGGATTATGTTTAATATGTGTATCGTTCGCAAAAGTAAAAAAGCTAATTTACAATATCTCGAAATTTGGAAGATAAATGAATTAAATATGTAGCATTCATCCACTTCGGATCTGATTGTATAGCATTTATCTGTTTTCATCTTTACCATAAAAAAAATTCTAGATTTCTCAAATTGGTACTCTTTACAACTTTCTAGCTAAACACCGTCAACTCCATAAATACAAATAAAGTTTATTCATTCTGTCCCTTTTAACGTAACAGATCAATATATATATATA
>JAPMOR010031259.1:0-25298 GCA_026543865.1 Argiope aurantia | reverse complement strand
ACTTTGAAACAATGCAAAGATTTTGAGAAATACCACTAATTTTGAATATTAGTTACGCTCTGCTTTTCAGATTTCTGTATCTCATCAGGTGGACATCTGACCTTGAACAACTATAAACCATCTTATTCCAAAGTTGGGACATCAAACCAAGTTTCCATGGTCCTACCTTCAGTTCAGCATGATAAATAATAACCAGAGTTTCAAGTTTTATTTAAATAACTTAGCTTTTAAATTTTATAATTTTACATAGAGGAAAAATCTAAAGAGCAAATCAGCAACCTTCAATTTATAATAAGTAAATATCAGGTGGCCATGTAAAACAATATTATAATAGCAATCTAAAGAAAAGACATTGATTCCCAAATACTGACTGGCAAATATTAACTCATAGTAAAATATTAATTAACCATTACAAAATGGAAGTGCAGGAAAAAACGTTCAAGTTTCAAACACCTTCTTAATTTACATCTTTCATTATTTTAACTAAACACGATATCACTGAAATATTTACGCTGTATCTGTGATTCTTTAATTTCTCATTTTGAAAACTTTCTTACAAACTAAGCAACACGCTTTTATATTATTCTAAAAAAATTTAAAGAATTATAATTTCTTTTAAAAATCAGAAAAACCCATTATGAGAATAAGAAACATTTTTACTCTGACTACAGGACACAGAGAAGGAAAATCATATAATGTTATATTTGCATGCTTTCTCATAAGGCCATCAAATGTACTTGAATACTCACAAAACATATATTCCATTAAAAAAAGACATAAAAAAATTAAGAGTATTTGTACTGACATAAAGTACATTGCTTTTATTGTTTGTACTTTTTGAGCAACTCGGGCAGGAGGGGGGGAAAAGAACTTGTCATTTCAGAGCATAATCAAAGAAAAATAGAAAGCAAAATATTTGCATCTTTTAAAACACAGAATAGACAGAAATATAACATTTGGCACAAGAGATTTTACAACCAATGTCAATGAAGCAGCTTACAGACATAACAAACACAACACTAATTCAAATGAATTGGAAAGAAACAAATTTCAAAGTTTTAAATCATAGTACTGATAGAGCAGGATACAAAATAATTATGAATACATATCTCAATCAACTATATAAGCAGATTAATTCTCTCTTTTTTAAAAAATATAAACACTGATTACAACCAATCATATTAAAGCTGATAAAAAAAGATTTCATAAAAAACAAACTACAATTGATACTTTGTTAAAACTTATATAAAATATTCTCCCAAGGGATAAATTAGTTAGTAAAAAATAAATTCCACTACTTAAAAAGCAAACCACACACAAAAACATATAATGACTAAATAATGAATCATATGAGAAGCTACATGATGAATACAACAGAAAACTCTTGACATGGCCAGGGTAATAATAACATTTTCCAACACAGATTGGTCAGTGGACACATTATTCACACCACATCACATTAATTAAAAAATAAGCAAATTTTCTACAAAAAAATTCAGCAAAAAAAATCTATGACATGATTAACTATCTGTATCCTTTATAATTAAAGATTTTAAATTAATTTTTTTAATTACTGAAATACATGCACCTATATGTTTAACTTTTAAAAAAAAAGAAAATACACAAAATAGTTCATGTTTTAAAAAAATGAAAGCCATTCATGATTTAGAAAAATGTCATATATGTCTTTATTTTATGGCATATATGGTATTTTACTTTTACACTGTAAAATCTTGCATTTATTTTTGTAATAGTTCTTTATTCAAGCAAACATAAAACTCCTTTTTTATCTAGAATTTCAAAGTTCCAATTGTTTCCTTTAAAACTTTAAACATATGGAAATGGAAGAATATCAAATAATTTTTATTTCATACTAAACACAATAATTAAAATGTATTTTAAAAAATTAAAATTTCTCTTAATACATTTTAATTTTCAACCTAATACTAAAATTTATCGAAAAAAATAAATGACAAGAAAAATTTAACGAGATCAGTGATTTAAAAAATAACAAATACAGTTATTATTTTATAATATCAGTATAATCAAATAAGTTAAATGTTTTATATTTAACAATAAACACCCATATACTTTTAACATACATTTCTTAATCAGAAAATGATTAAAGCAACAAATTTCTGATAAATCTACACAAATATCAACAATTTTCCAAACATCTCAAAATAGTATTCCATAAAATTTCACTAGATATTCATACATCCAATTCATATAAAAAAATGCATTAAAATTTATAAGCATAAATAGTCATTATTCACTAGTTACTTTGGTTTAGTTACATTATTACTAAATAACAGACATATAGAAGCTTCTATAATGAAGCAACATATTCATGGTTGTACAAATAATTTATCAGTTAATGTATAACTTCAGGAAAATTATTCATGTTTGTCATGTCATTCAACAGTAAACAAATCATGGTAAATATTTTAGTAATAATTTTTAAGCAAAAATTATTATTTATTAAGTTCTAACAATACACAATGAAGAAAAAGAAAGTCATTTAAATGAATTCATGAAGGATTCGATCAGCTAATATCTCAGTACAATGCAAACAGAAAATAAAAATTACTTTTACAGTATATTTTTTCCATTCTGTTGTCTTCAGAAGCATACTAAAAGAACTAGTTTTGGTGAATAAATTTTTATGAAGATAAATCTCCCAGCTGCATTAAACAAAAGATCCCCTATTTTCTCAACTAACCATTCATTTAAAATAAAATTTTCAGAATTATGACAATTCTTAAAATTACTTGCATTACACAAGAAGAAGAAGTCACAAAATGAAAGATATTTTATTTTTTCATACAAAATAGATGCTTACTGGTCATGACAAATACTGCAAATCAGATTGATATAGTTATAAGATCCAAGCTTTAAAATTTAACTAGGGAATATCCCTGAAAGATTCACATAAAAATATAGTGAAGTTTATTTTCCTTAGACTTACAGAATATTATACGAAGTGAAACTTAAATGTTAATGATTGTAATAATTTCAGAACAATACAAAATTACTAAATGTAAATTGAAAAAAAATTATGTTAACAGAAATAAAATTGAAGAAAATAGAATAGTAATAAAAAACTTAACAAAAAAAAGATCCAATATATCTTAAAATCAAACAAAAATTCTATGTAACATTGTTGCTGATTAATGAAAGCATTTTATTACATATTTGTGGGACTAGTATTTTATTTTTACTTTTAGTATGATCAGTCATTCTTTTTACATATCAAAATAAATTTGCAATATGAATTTCAATTTTAAAAAAACCTGAAGATGAAATAAGTAAAATCAACACAATGAAAGACTAATATGCATTATAAATAACAAATTTTCATTACAATATACATATAATCATTAAAATAAATCTTTATTTTATTAAAATTAAAATGCTATATTAATATTCATTAAGCAGAATTTTAAAATCTGGCTTCTAGAGAAACAAACTCACAAATACTATTATAAATACTATAAATCAAACTAAAAAATTTTATCTGTTTGCTGATGTTAAAAAGACTACATTTAAGATAATATATGTAATTAATAGAACATGCATAGCTTTAAATAATAATCATGAGTTTTCATAAAACGAACTTTTTATTTTAATCAAACCTTCTCAAATCCTTTACCATTCATTTTCAGAATTGCCTATATACTGCCTCTATAAATATCAAGTAAAGTTAAAACTTTCCGCCAAAGTGTCACAGCTAATACAGCAAATTCTAACTGTAATTCTATACTAAACTAAACATTTAGTCATTTACATATCAAATTAAAATCAGAATTCTGAAAAATATTTTTAAATAATACTTTAATATTAGGCTTTCCTTTTATCAAGTTCAATTGGAAATACTGAAGACAAATTTATTTAAGAGAAAGTAAATGAAATTCTGCAGCCAGGAGAATAAAATGTTCTACATTTTTTGCCATTCAGGTTTGACACTGTTCCAGATTTTATCCAAAAAGATTAAATGTAGGAAATCAGTATATGAATCCTTTTTTCTCAATAGTATGTTTTCGTTTCATGATTATAAAAGCAAATTTCCATAACATTTTTCACTTTAATACCAACATCAAAACATTTAATACAAAATATGCAAACTCTTTGTCTAGCAACCTTTCATATATTACTATAATCAATCATTTCTATAAAAAGACAACCACAAGAAAAGGACAGCACAATTATAAAACCCCCAAACATTGAATTAAGAAAATCATTGCATATTTAACTAAATCTTATTTACAAATGATACAGGAACACTTATCAACATGTCATTCAAAACATACCAAAACGATGCTTTAGTAACTATATTTACACTATTAATTTCCAAATTTAACAGATCATCGATTCCAGTTTTAATTTAAATACAAACCCTACACTAATAAGGGGGGAAAAATTAACCAAGAGAGCACAAATTTGGAATCACTTTGCATAAAAAGCATCGCTTCAAAATTAATAATGCTGTTCTTGCAAAGCAGACAAGTCACACAGGCATATTCTGGGGTTCTCAACCACCCCTGCAGTCAAAGGCACAACACTTTGAGGATAAAGAGATGAAACAAATGAAATGGGATCAGCTCAACTGTCATCTTTATTCTAATTCGGGCGGTTTGAAAGTCTGGAGCTCTTCATAAACTAATCCTAAAGAAACATGAAAAAAAAGAAGAAAAAAAGCAAAATCTCAGTCAAGGGTAATTCCACAATCAAGGTTTAGAACATTCTTATTAAGTTTATTTTTGGAAATAGCATAGCAAATTTACTTTTTATCTTTAAAAAAATAATAGAAAGATTAATTATTCATAATGTGTTCTTAACATTTTGAAAGAAAACAACTTTGAAAGTTTCAAAAAATATTCTGATCTATTTTTAACTGTATGTTTTAGTAAAATTTTATCTAAGCATTTTAAATGATATTATATAATAAGACACATTCAAAGCGTAATAGAATTTCACTTTATATTTGAAAATCCTTTTAATTTAAATATTTAGTACATAAAGTGGATCAAGACTATAAATTTAATAATTCCAAACATAAATTATTTCTATAGTTCAAGATTATCTTTTTAATTTAAATTCTAGTCAATTTTTAGCCATATTTTTATTGAACTTTTCTGAATTTGCAGTTTCTAAATTAATTAGTGATTAATCATTATAAGTTTTATCTACAAAAGTCAATTGAAATTTTGTGATCTTAAATCATCTTAAAACTATATTTTTAATTTAAAAAAACACAGCATGAAGTAATGCAGATTTAATTAAAGTATCTAGAATAGTTGTTTTTGAATAAAAGAATATTTCCCCTCACTACAGGGTGTATAGTCATTAAAAGTTTATGAAATCTAAGTATCTTAAGAATAAAAGTAAAGAATGTAATCATTCCCGCTACATTTACTTAAAAAGGAACTTTATGAATGAATATTGGGTGCATAAAATTGATTCTGCCCTTTTCTTTTACAGATTTTATATGAATAATGTATACAAATTATTGAACCCAGGAATAATTTAAAGATGCAATATATAAAATAAAACGTGCAAAGAATGATTTGGATGACATAATAATAATAATAATTTTGAGAAAAATGATAGAAATAGTGGGAATGGCAAAAATCAAAACAATATATTTTAAATTGTAAGAATCACCAGTTGAAAATCATTGCACATTCAAATGAAACAAAGCCTTAAAAAGAAAAGAACATCCAAAGCATTTTTTTCTTTTTAAATCAATTGCATTTGATAGAATTTGAGTTCATAAAATCTTTTTAATAACAATGTAAAATCTGATGCATAATAACGGAAAGAACTCTTGTAAATATTAATTTTTTTCTCATAAAATTGAATTTCAACATTAATCAATTGCAATAAATTTATGTATAAGAATTATTTACTTTAAAACAATCTCATATTAGGTAAGTGAATGATGAAAATAAGATTTTTTTTTACAAGGCAACAGGAGAAAGATACAAACAACATTAAAATAATTGTTCTTTAAAATGATGTCAATTAGCACTATAATAATAAGCAGGAGGTTGGGATGCTGCAAAAGATTTTTGGCATAAAACTACACTAGCTACTATTTTAAGACTTTTAAACAGATTAAGAGATCAGTAATTAATTTTATAGTCATATATTCCATAATTATACTTTTTTAATCCATTTATATTAGTATATAAATGGATTTATATATATTTATTATATTAATATATAAATGGATTTTTATATGTATATATTGTTTTTATATATTAATAATTTAGTATTCATGAATACTCAAGGAAAAATATCAAAAATAGGTTTATATAAATATTTATAGTTTCTTTAAACTTTTTGCATCAGATATGATATTAATATTCATTTTGATTCATAGTCTCCAGACTATTAAAAAATGAATTATATTGTAATCAGAATTCTAGAAAAAGATCATAAATTTAAGATACCTTACACATATTTATAAATAATTCAAGTCAATATTTTTTATATTCCATATTATGAAATATTTTAAACAAATGGGTATAAATGATCAAATATTTCCTTTAAATATGCCAACCTAGCAAATCCAGTTGAAAGAAAACGCCTAGATATAGAAGAAAAAAAATTTGAATTGGTCCGCATAAATTTTTTCCCAGGAGGAAAAAAAAATAAATATTTACAAAAATATGATTTTACAAAATAATCCAAAATTCAAATATTTCAATTTTAAATTATTTGGATACAATCTCTTATCGCTTTCAGTATTAGGAATATGTATTATTATAAGAATATATACTATAATATGATAAAAAGGTTAGTATGCAACTAACAAAATTAAACTAATTAAGATATTTCCTATATTATAATAATATAAAAGCATCATAGTAAAAAAATACTTATGATAAGGAATTAAAAATTCTTTAGTAGCAGGAATGACACCTTAAATATTTCTTTTTTTATTTATTTATTTATTTTGTACTGAAAAACACAAAATTAGAATTCACCTCGGCACATTGTGGAATTAACCTTTTTTTTTCTCCCTGGGGCTTATTTTCACTAAATAATTAAATGCAATGTATAATAGGAAGATGAATCTGAAGTAACATTAAAAATAAAGCTGATAAATAACTAACCATTAGATCAGAGAATTTCGACAGATTTAAAGAGCATTATAATACATTAAATTCTATATATGTAGCTAAATGGACATTAGTAAATCAAACAATGCAACATGGTGCAAATCTTTGTATTTTCTCTGAAGTTTCTTTAAAGGAAGAAATGATAAAAATAAAAATTGCTGCTGTTATGTGTACACAATTTTTCTTCTATTAATCCTTATCTACAGGTAATACAGATTCTGTAATAATTGACTTTCTTTCCTTCACAATACTTATTTTTAGGTTCTCAAATTAACATGTAGATAGTATTTCTGCTTGCAGATTCTGCTTACTCATAATTTAGTTGTTAATGCACTAATTTAAAACTCATTTCCACAAATTCTATCCTTTCTTTTCTAATAACTCATCAAATCCCTATTTCTGACAATAGCAACAGAATTTTTCTTTTGATTTTTCTGTACTCAAAGAAGGATTAAATCTTACTAACAATTCTTAAGTTTTATGACCTTTTTCTTTTACAGAAATCTAAATTAAGTGCATTCATACTTTAAAATATTTGAAATAAAACATTAAAATGACAAAGAAAATACACTTTACTGAAATGGTAATAATTTCCTTTCCGAAGTTTGCTATGTTAAAAGTATAAAAATTTAAGGTGCATTACTAATATTGTAAAACTAAAAAGTGAGGCAAAAAAATGTAGATTTTACTTCAAAACTTTTGAAGTGTGTAGTCAAAAGTAAAGCAATTATTAAGAATTTTCTATTAATAATAACTGAAAATTTCATTTAAAAAAAACACCAATAAACAAAAATAAGAAGCAAACTGCCATGAATCTGTTTTAATATATTTAAAATCAAGGTAAAAAATTGCAAATATAATTTTTAAATCTCATTTTTTTATTATTATTATTTGTAATATATCAGAAGCAATTTAAATTTATCGATTACCATTCTGTTTTTCAACATTTCCTATTATTATATTTCATTCATTTACACATGCTTGATGATAAAAAAAATCTGAGATAATGGTCCTAAATTACTGATTTTTTTTTAAAAGAAATTAACATTTAAATAGCATAGACAATTTATCCACTAATTTTACATTAAATTATTTATTTCAAAACTCTATGCATATTATTTAATTGTAAATATTAAGGATAATTATAGCAATTAAGTCATGCTAAACAAATAAAATTGTCAACTACAATTATTTAAGCATTTAAAAACACCAAGAATTTTTTTCTAACAATAATGCTTTAAAAAAATTATTATTTTTTTATTATTATTTTTGATACTATTTTTATCTAATATGTGCAGCTTGTAAATATTTGACTTACAAAACAGTTTATTTTATATTAAAATGAAACATTGAAGCACTCCTTAAATACTTTAACAAGCATTCTATTATATTATTTGATGGTACTGGCAGCATTCTGCGAGTGTAAAAAAAAAAATTGGAATTCCCCCCCCCCTGATTTTTTTTTCAGAATCTGGGGGGTTTTGTTTTTACAAAAACAAATTCCATAAATGGAACTGAAATGTTTTTATTAATTCAGAGCTTTATGAATGAAATCTGAAATTAAAAAATATCTCTTCAAAATTCCATTATAGTAAAAAAAAAAAAAGTAAAAATAAGTCTAATTTTTCAAGTTTAATATTTCTTCAATTTCAAATCAACAAAAATGGATAATCTAAATATACATACTGCAGATCGTTTTTTTACAAGAGGGAAAATGAGCTCCCAAAAAATAATAATATACACAATTCAGAAATTCTGCTTTTTATTTGAAATGCCATACAAAAAAAAATATCTAAACATCCAACAAAATTTAAAGATACCACTAAGAGGTGGGTGTATATAAAACTCACACTTATTTAAAAATGACTACATTCATCAGGAATCCAATGAAATCATGTAATTATCAAGTACAAATAAGCAATTCATAATTTTAATTAAAGCTAAAAATATCACATTTTTAATGACCACAAAACAGCCATCTGAAATTGTAATTTAGTATAAAAATATCACAGCTTTAAAAAAAAATGATAATACTGTTAATTCATTTTCTATTAAATATAAATAGGCATAACACTCAAGATGCTCATTACTCAAGATGCCAGCCAAATTTCAGGAAATCCATGTCTTCTAAAAAAATTATATTCAGTCTTAATTTTTTTTAATTGCTGCAAAATTACCTGGACATTATTCAAAATCTTATAGAATTGTTCCATAAAAAACAGGCTCACAACAAACATCCAAACTTTTTTGTATTAAATGTCATTATTTCAGATAATCTAACTTATAAATAAAATATTATTTGCAAGTATTTTACATGTAGATAAAATGTTATTTAAAAATACTGTACTTAAGAATAATATAAGAAATAAGATAAATTTTACAATTCATGAATTAAAAATATTATTTTCAGATGGATAAAAAAAATATAATTTAATTTTTGCAAACATTTTAAAATGTTCTTTCTGTATGTTTAAAAATAATGCTCTGCAAGAAGTTTTGGAATTTCACTGGATGCTTTTGTTTTTCAGTTTATCTGATTTTCATTTAAACTGATCTAATTTGCTATATATATATATATATATATATATATATATATATATATATATGTATATGGTTGATGGTATATATGGATGATGGTTGATCTCTTAGCGAGTTATTAATAAAATCAAGTTTTCCATATTTACTAGCTTAAAAATAATCTTAATCTGCTAATAATCCCCTGATAAAATACAAATTGCCATCCAAAACATGATAAATCTCCTGTCAAAAAAATTTAAGCAAACTTTAAAATTTAAATGTAACTTAAATGTGGCATTAGCTTGAGTGGCTTAACCTGGTCCTTTGATCCACAAAATCAATGTCAGATTCAAATTGAAGCACCAGATGATGCCTCCCTTTCTCCTAATACTTATATGAGTTTTTTTTTTTTTTCCTTATTGTTTTTCTTTCATTAATAAAATTTTGTATAATGAATTGTAAATTAAACCAGTAAAATTTCATTCCCATTTAAAATAACTCTAACTCATATTTATGATCCCTTTCAAATCTAAATTAAATGCTCTTAATATTCCCTTAAGCAGCTTTTATGTTACTTTTATTAAAATTGAGATAATTATATTGATTATTAATTGATTAATTGAATTGATTAGTGTATAGCACTTGCAAACAACATTTTAATTTGTAGATACTACAAATAATATCTATAACTTGAAAACAACTATCTTTTTTTCATACATAATGCAAATAAAAATAATGTTCATGTCAATTTGAGTAATAAACAATTCAAATTATTTTCCAAAATCCTTGCTAGTTTGCAAATTTTTAGTAACTAAAATGTAACTGTTCCAAGCTCAATTACATTTTTTAAAATTTTAAATGCACAAATGAGAGTAAAAAATGCTTGTTGACATGAGGAATAATAAATTACAAGTTTTAAATTTCTACAATATATATTCCATGAATAAGAAAAAAAAATTCTATTTTCTATGTATATTATTAAACACATCTGCTTTTGAAAAACAAAACATAATGAAAAACATACAATATGAACTAATAATACTGTGCATAATTTTAGCAAATTAAATGTTAAATTAAATTTTAAAAGAAATAGTTTCTTAATCAGAATAAAATAAAGTGCAAAATTGCCTACAAATTCATAAAATGTAGATGGAATGAAACTGATATAGCAAAAGTTACATGCACTAAAAAATTTTGGAAAATAAAAGATGTGAGATGGTATATTTTCCAGTTTATTGAAAATAGAAAGATTAAGTAAGAGACAAGGGTGGAAGAATTCTTTGCTTTTTACTAAAACTGGATATTGTTCAGATACAGAATTATTGAATAAAAGATGTTATTTCAAAACTTAAAAGGAAAAGAAAAGTATAAAATACTTGAAAAGAGAAAATCTCCAAAGAGCTAGTTAAAAGCTACAATACACAAAATTCTCACATTTTCCTAAACACTTGCAATTTCAATAATGAATCACTTAAATGTATTAAGCAGTACATATGACAAAAACTAACATAACATTGAATTTGCTGATGGAAGATTTAAAAAATGGTTTGACAAATACATCTTAAAAAGCCAGATAAAAATTCAAACCACTAATTAACAGATCTTATATAAAGTGTTTAAAGAGTCAACAAAAAAAAATGTGGCTAAAAAATTATTTCATTTAACTAATCTTTTCTTATTTTTTTTTATAAATAAAACAATATGAAGTGTAAAAAAAATTCTCAAAAGTATGAATAATAATTCACCTATGTTTTAGCCAATACTATCATCAGTCATCCATTAACCTGTTCATCATGAATCATAATTTGTTATAAATAAAAAATAACACAAGTGTTTAATTTCAAGTTACAAACAAAAAATGAATAATAAAATGCTATTCAAAGAAGAAGTGGGCTATGAGATCGATTTCATTATATATAAAACAAGCCAAAAAAAAAAGAAGATTGAAAACATATTTATAATTAGATGCGGTTGAAATATGGTGCTAAAATACATTTTGATGCAACATTCAATTTTTGTCAGATTTACAATTTTTTTAAAAAATTCTACACATTTACTTGGCAATACAGAAACAGTAAATAACAATAGTCATTGTTGATCTATTGAACTAATGAGTGAATACGTTATTAATAGTGCACATGCTGAAGTTTTCATTCTTGTTGAATAGTAATAGGAATGATAAAACCTGAATATATAATACACCTTTTGTAAAGCCAAGTTGAAACTCTCTTAAATCCCCTCCCCTTCAGTAATAGTATGTAATAGTAATGTATGTAATAGTAAATAGTAATGTGGGTAATAGATTTTATTAATTAGGGACTGTCTTAAAAATAGTAGGGATTGCTCTAAATATGATGAAAGAACAGTTTCAAAATTATTGCATCAAATATATACAACTTGTAGAAGGATACTTCTAAAAAAATCATATTGGAATGAATTCTACATAATGCATTTTATAAATAATAAATATATTCTTAATATTTTTCCCCTTGTCCTCATATGTGAATAATATGAAATTCTTCATTGTAAACTAATGTTTATTATTCTATTTTAAATATGACCATAAAGTTCATGTGCATTACACAGAACATCCTGCCTTAGATAAAACATTCTTATTTCAATATTAAACTATGAGAATACAAGTGTTATAAAAAATTAATTCAAGAAGAATTGATTTTTAAAATTCTGGATCTCATTTTATGAAATATTCTAATCTATGACAAAAAAAAAGTTTAAATAAATTTTCAAGCACTTGCTTATGATCAATATATACAATTACACAACCAAATTATCACACTTAGCCAACAATTCATATAAAAAAATTGATAAATATACTAAAAGATGTTTTATGAGTAAGAATTTGGATTACTGCATATGATTTACAAAACAGCAAAAAGTCATTAAATATTAGCTTACAAACATAATAATTTATAAAATTTTATGATACAAAGTATTTGCTCATGGCAAATATATACAAACTTTTTTTAATAAATTAATTAACTGTTTTGAAAAAGAAGAACAGAATGAAAGGTTTATTCTGAGTCATTCATGCAAGAAGAATATAAAATCTTAGGTAGTTGGGTTGAATCTTAGGACTTTCATAAAAATGCTTGATTATAAGAAAAAAAAATAATAAATGTAATTAATACCATATTTTGGCTTTTAAAATATATTTTCAGTTACTGTAAGCATAAACAGAATTAGTTCAAATTAATTTCTTCAAAAATTACCTAATTAAGGAATAACATTTTTATTCAGACAGATAAAGGATTATATACATTATTAAAGATATGATAATTATTTTAATGGAAATATATATATCATAGAGCCCTATATTTATTACTGAAGTTTTTATAAACATTTATTTAAAATTGAATAGGGTTGTTCTTATTTAAATAAATGAGCTAAAACAAACTTTGATAGATATGCCATGTCTTAAAGACCAAATTACGGATTTTTTCTATAGTATTACGTTTTAAAACATACTATTTTCAGCTTTAAAAATTCAAATATTACATGAAAGTTAAATCACTATCAATTAGAATAAGAAATAGAATTAAAGCTAGCACAGAAATAGTAATTACACTTATATTAAATGTCAACAAATGTTTTACACTCCCCATTCCTTCCTTCCGAGAGATCAAAACTATTTCTATGGTTTGTAAGAATCTTTTTAAAAAGTTAAAATGAAGCAGAAATCTTGAAAAGGGCTGTGTTCTCAGCAAAGTCTTATGATCGGAATCAATAAAAGTGATTAAAAAGACTAAAAGTAAGTAAAAGTTCAGATATGAAAGAAATCTGATGGATGTCAAAGAAGAAATTGCAAGACTGCTAATCAGTGTAGTATAAGGTGCAAAAAAAGGCAACTAATTAATTTTGAATACATAGAAAAAAAACTAGAAAAAATCAATGCTTTAAATTTTGCTGTAGAAATTCTATCTCATTCCCCCTACTGCATCTCAGTTCTTTTTTCCTTTCGACATTAAAGCTTTCATGATTTCTTGTTGGGCCAGATGCATCTGATAATTCAACACCTCAAATACTTTCCCTAAAAAAAGCTTTATAATTACTATACGGCAAGGAAGGATGTGATCAACAATCATTGGCATTTTATGGAAGACATTAATGATATTGACTCAGATATTAAACAAAAGCAAAATATAAAGATTAAAAGTCAAATACTTACGTCTCCATTCCTCTACAGATAATTCTTTATCTTCAAAAGACTCATCATATGGTTCAGCTATTGGCTCATCTGAAGGATCAGCATATTGAGCCAAATAAGGATGTGCAAGGGCTTCAGTGGCAGTGGGTCTTTTATCTGCATCTAGCTCAAGCATTCGCTCTAAGAGATCAATGGCTGCAAGAATACAAGGAAATTTTTTTTTAAATCCAAAATTTCTGGTAAGTTCTAATAATAATGAAACAATAAATAAAAAAATGTCATCTGCATTAGTGAATCAATATTGTTTCCTAACATGCAATTTATATTTATTTTCTTTTGTTATTGACATGGCAGGAAGTTTTATTACCAAAACTATACCAGAGTGCATAGTGAAAGCTTGCTGCAAAAATTTGTACTTTTAAGTACTTTAGTCAAAAAAATTAATCACCTTTGTACATGTATGCAAACATAAACCTGCATAATTTCTAAATATAGGATGTTTTCTGTTTTATAATAATCCTTAGTTTTTATTGGAATTTTTTTTCAAAAATTTTAAATGTGTATTTTTTTAATTTTTATTTTTATTTTTGCATTTGCATGCCTTTGTTACGCTTTCTATTGTAAAACAAATTGCCTTTTTGATGTTGACAAAAAACTAAAAATGATCATAAAAATGAAAAAATAGTAAAAAATTAAATCAACTTTTATAAGATTAACAATGAAGATCTGTGATCTTTATCAACAGTTCTAAAAAGCAGTTCTAAAAAAGTTTATTTTAATGGATATATCATTTCTGAAAATATTGACTGTGATGTAGAAGCATGGCAAAACCAAAAATTTTGTATTTTATTTTTATATATGCAACAACAGATAAGATTCGACATGCTAGGATGGAAAGTGTAAATTTCCTCCTGAACTAACTCGCTATATTTAGCAATTTTATTTGCAGCTTTATAAAGCTAATTCAATATGGGATAATGTAACTCATTCTTCAAATGAAAATTTTTACTCAATGAACAGCTTTAAAATTTTTTTTTAATTAAAGCATTTTTTCCCCTTTTACCACAGCATTAGCAGCAGTAAAATAACATGGCTCAACCATTTGAAGAAGCAATTATATTGTTTTGAATTTCATTATTACAAAAACTTATAAAATTCATAGATTATAAATAATGTCCCGAACTGATTTTTAAAAAAAATTATTAAAACTAAAGAGAAAAAAAATTCATTCATTACAAAATTGATTAATTGAAAAGAACTACTTTTCTAACCTTTAAAACAATATAAAAAAAACATGTGTGATAATATGCTTTGATGTTATGGTGAAAACACATAAAATAATAGAATTTAAACTCTAAAAGTAAAAGTTTGAAAAAAAATTATTTCTTTACAAATTTTAAGTACCATATCTACTATCCCCCTCCCCTCCCTTAATAAACACTAAAATTTGGCGAGATTGGGAATACAAATAATAATTTTTAAATGGATGGTGCCATTAAAAAAAAAAAAAACCACGAAAGAGATCATTATGACTGAAAACTTTAGGCTTCAAGTTAAAATTCATTGTAATACATTTTATGAGATTGACTAATGTAATTCAATTGCAATTCAATATAGCACAGTAAAATCCCTCTGATTGGTCACTCAAAGAATTGTTCAAAAAGGCATATTAATGAGAATGATTATCGATTGTATAATATACTGAAGAGGCTTCACTGTAAATGTTTTTCAGAACAGATTCTCCCACGTTCGAAATATCTCTTTGGTGCACCAAATTCATCTAGCTGTATTCTTATTTTCTGTTGACTGGACTAATATGTATATATTTTTTATACTTACTAGTATAACTTAAATAAACTCTTCAACTTCTAAAACACTGGAAATTAAAGTTTGGACTTTTTTTTTAATCCTGCTATGTTCTTGTTTTCTGTTGATAGGATCAATCTGTGTATTTTTACACTTACCAGGCATAACTTGAATAAATTCTTCAACATCTAAAACACTAAAAATTGAAGTTTGAATGTTTTTTGAGTTGCAGAAATTAGGCATAGTACTCATTTTGCACTGCCCCTTCTAATTAACTAAAGTATTTCAATAAATGCCAATGTATATTGTTGAAGAAAGAGAAAGTAAAGGGTGGAGGCTCTTTAAGCATGATCTTAAGGTGTGTTGGAATCCCTGGATCTAATTCACCCTGGATTCTTTCTAGGAATCCTTCCTTTCTATAGGTTTTCTTTCTTGATACATCCCATAAGCATGCTTTTATGATGATGGTTTTGAATTATCATATTCAATGTTTGTGTAGACAAAACAAATAGCTTTCTTCATACTTCTAAAGAACATTAAGCACTTTTTTTTAATCGGTACTTTTAAGATGTTTAAAAGCGGTTTTAAAATTTAAACACATTTTAAGTATTTTTTTATGATGCTATGCACATTGTGTGCATCATTATCTGAACAAAATTAATCAAAATGAAGTCTTGTCTTTCTATTAAAATGAATGAAAGTATGATAATTCAAATATACAATAGATTAGATTGCACAGATGAAATTTGGTCTTTGATATTATTATTAGAACCAAATTTCAGATCATTTGCATCAATTGGCTAACTCTTTGCCAAGTCATCCACTTATATGAAAAGCTCAAACCACATGATAGCTCAAAAATGCAATAAACTAAATGGATTATATTTGACAAATGATTCTATAATGAGAATAATAAATATGTATTAAAATTTTATACTAAATCTATTTCCTAGTTGATTATCTATAAATTCATGTAATTCTGAAGGTCTTACTCAAAAATACACCTTCTAAAAAAATGTAATTTCACTTGATCTTGAGATAAAAATTTATACATCATCACCAGTTTTTTCTACACCTAACTAGACAAAATGCATATTAAATTTTATCTATCATACGACAAAGTTAAACAAAAATGCATCATAGTATG
This sequence comes from Argiope aurantia, assembly GCA_026543865.1. Lineage (NCBI taxonomy): Eukaryota > Metazoa > Arthropoda > Arachnida > Araneae > Araneidae > Argiope > Argiope aurantia. Next base: position 8,536 of record JAPMOR010031259.1, on the reverse strand, counting down.
AAAATATTAGGTGAGAATAAGGTTGGAATCCATAGCTTTAAGACTTGTTCAAAAAAACAAAAAAAAAGAGAGATGGTAACTTACCATCTGGATGAGCACCACTGAAGACATCTTTAAAATTCTTCTTTGTGATTGCAGGTAATGAACGTATATAATTTCGTGCCTAGAATTCAACACCATAATTAATGATCTGTTATCAAAAATCATGACAAGCAATTAGAATTTTGCTGCGATAATCTGTTTAAATATAAAATAATGCATAAAAGTAATGTATAATTCCACTCTTGCCAAGAAAAAAAAATGAGGATGCAATTATTCTATATTTAAAGTAAGTCACTGGCATAAAAAAAAAAAAAAAAAACGGCTTTCCACTTCCAAGTTTCAAATATTATAAGTTAAACTGAAGTATATACATTAACAAGTTAAAAGATTGCCAGCAGCAAGATAAGCAGATTATTAAGCATTTGGCTAAGCTATTCAAGGCATTAATTAAAATGCCTCTAAAAAAGAGAAGAAAAAAAATCGATTAAATAAAGTTTTCCTGCACTAAAATACTTTAACACATTCTACACTACAGACAAGAGCTCTTGTCTTTCAAGTATTACTGATTACAGATTTCTGAATGAGAAGATTGGTCTCTTGTGCCAGTTTAGATAAATTGAAATTTTTAATATATGTCTAGAAAAAACCTTCCTTTTTTTTTATTTAATTTTTTTAATTTATTTTTTGCATAAAAAATGCCGATGGTGAGAAGAATTGCTTTTGTCTTTTCATGGAATTTGTATCTAATTCATCCATAGCGATGAATGTGTTAAAAGTATCTATTTTTTTTCAATAAGAACAGATAATATATTATAGTGTGTGCATATTATTTTACTCTAAACTTACTATGACCAGTCAAATGTTCAATTTATCAATAAAGAGTTAACATGTTTTACTGTTAAATGATCAATACTCACTGATATTTTATAATTTCTCTATTATAACATCACCAACATAAATAATTTTTGAATGATATATTTGGTTAAAAAAAATACATACATTTCAAAAATCTAGAAATTCTGGATAATGAATTTTGAATATATCTAGATTGAGATGATAGTCTGAGCTTAATAAATAATTGGGATAAAGTAATTTTCATTAATTCTGAATGTTATGTTTACAATCTACAAACATTTTGCCTAAAGTCTACTCCTACTTCTATTACTAATCTACAAGTCAACTATAAAATGTATCCTGATTTTCTAGAATTTTTCAGAAAAAGCTGGATGAACTATCTTCCAATTTAAAACAGTATAAAAATACATATAAACTCATACTTTACGGCAAAGATAAAAAATAATAATAATGAGAATGAATATTTAGAAGGCCGATCATGAATGAAGAAAATGGAGTTTAAACTCATTCCTTTTTTCACACAAAACAATTAATGATTTAAAATTTACAACAATGATTTTGTTTTATATGGGTGTACATTTTCATACAAGTAGCAAAAATATTCTGGACCAACCACTGATGAAAGTAAATCCATTTAGAGGACCAACTGGTGATGAAGATGAAAATGGAGTTTTAGCTCATTCCTTTATTTCAAAAAAAGAAAGATTGTTGCAAGTTTTTTGAAAATGTACTTTTTATTCAAATGATATGAAACTTGGTTAATACTAAACAAAATATTAATTAATATATTGAAATTTAAATAACTTTGTTTTAATTCTATACTATTCCAGGATATTTGAACATAATATGAAGTAATATAACCTATGCATGCCTTCCTTTTGATTTTAAAGCTAGATAATTAGGACAATTTAGAAAAAAAAATTTAGGCAAATACCATTATGAATCAAAAAGACATAAGCATTACAGTGAGCAGAATTTCAGTTGTGCTCTAAGAGAACTTAATAGATGAAGTGTTTCTCTCAAACTGATATTCTTTAAATTCGGATCTTAAAACAATACGCTTAATTCTGTAAAAGGTTAGAAGTATAACACCCTTTCATATTTATAAATTAAGTATTTAATGCATAAATTGCAGTAATTTAGACACTGTAAAAGAGTTTTTTAAAATTATATTATGTCATTATTTGCACAAACATTACACTCATACATTATATAACTAAAGAGACAGTATAATCAAAATCTCTAAAAGCCTTTACACTTTCTTTTTATATAACAAATCTTCTACTTTAAAGATGGTTGCTACTTTACGCAGAAGATTATCCAATAGTTTGTGGAATGTTTCTGAAGGAATTATGTGAAATGTTTCTAAAAAAATCTAGTAAGTTTTGTCATTGATGTATCTCATTTTGGGCTAATTTTATTTTGTCCCAAAGCTGTTTGATGGGACTGAGATCCAGATTCTGAGCAGATCAGACCAATTTCTCAAAATCCACATTATTCACAAATTTTGTGCAGTTTGTGTTTTATGAACAGCACCCCACTCTTTTATTAATATCTGACACATCTGCAGAATAGAAAAAAATATAAAGGCACCTTGAAGCTTTTGATTACACTATAGATTCAGTTGTATAATGTACATATCTAATGCTTATGAAAATAATAATAACAAACATAATGAAATTTTCAGTCATTTATGGTGCCAATTTACAGCAGTTTATTTAATATATATACTTAATTTATAAGATGAAAGGATACTAGCACGTTTCTAAAATGCAATATTACTATTTGAAGAATTGTTTAAATATCAATTTGTGAAAACCCCTTTTTTAACTTCTTTCAGAGGGAAATTCAAATGCTGCTCACTGCAATGTCAATTTGTTCTATAATTTTAATTATATTCTATTGGAATTTTTTAATAAATTGTCCTGCTTATCTGATTTTTAAATTATGAAAGAATATGCTATACATCATGTTTGCAATTAAAATTTATTGATATGTTCTTATTTCCTTCAATGCTTAACAAATTCACTTAACAACTTATAATGATATTTTGTCACATACTCTGTAAGTTTTGTATAATTTAGTTGAAAAATTCCATTTTATAAGCAAAAAAGTTGTGAGAAAATTTAGGATTTTTCAGAGATGCAGAAGTTTTATGCAGACGTTTTTTTCTTGAATATCAGCACTAATTTTATGAAAATGCATGTATGTACTACCCACAGCAAAAAAGTCACTGTTGAAAATTTCAAATCATTACCAGCTTTCTGTGAAACAAGATGAGCCGAATTGCTTATTCTCTGTCATTCCCATCTCTTCTTTTCGAATCTTTGTTCAGTACCTAAAAAGCCTATGAACAAATCCTCACAGAATTCAACCCTTCTTTGCATGATGATAAAAACTCCCATTCATAAAATTTAGTAAACAAAAAATTGTACTTAAAACAGGTGTACTGTAAATTGGCTGTTGCTGGCAACTTCTTTCAGAACTATTGCATAATAAAAAACTGACAAAAAAAATCATATGTTACAATCATTGCAGGTTCGAACTTGTTATTCCACTGTTTATTGGTGGATGAAAGGTGCAACTTCTTGATTATTTTTTATCTGAAATTTTTTGCTAATGAAAGCGAGTGTGGGAAAGGTTTTTTTTTTTGTGCTTCTGTCATTTTCTGAACAATTTATATTGAGCACCCCAAATAATCTTCCCAAAGCCATATGACAGAAATTTACATCACTATTCAATTGTTTCACTTCCAATAAGGGACAAAAATGTTTTTTACTATATGTTTATTTTATGTTATTTATATAGAGAAATTTAGAAAAGCGGGACATTGAAGATTGGCCAAAAGGAGGTGGGTCACTCCAGTGCAAATACCTTAAATGCAAAGGGTATTCTACAATCGTATGCAGTAAATGTGGAACAAATTTATGTCTAAATAAGAATAATAATTGTTTTTAATTATTATCAGGAATAAAAATAAAAAGGTATATTATTTTTTTTATTAATTTTATACTGAGCTTAAAATGTGAATTTGCATGATGATGATTATTTCTAATCCAAGCAACAATAGAAGAAATTCAAAATTTCAATTTCAACAAAAGCAAAACATGGTTTTTGCTTTCTGGAACAGACAAGGCATTCTTCTGGTTGACTTCATGCCTCCCAATGCTGCAATTAATGCTGATACATATTAAGAGATTTTTGAGAGGTCACAAACACAAACAATTCAATTTTGAGAAACAATTCAAAACAAATTGTAAAGGCTAGCAAATTGCAAGTGGAGTTTGCTTACTGCATGGTGATGCTTGCTCCTTCTCACACAGCATTTCAAACCCAAGCACTACTCAAAAGTTTCAAACGGAAAATTTTAAATTATCCATACATATGTCGAGATTGTGATAGCTATTCCTTTATTTGAAAAGATATCTTGCAGAGCAAAATCTTCAAGACTATGAGATCAAAATTGAAGTTGAAATGTGGAAAACAAAGTTCTATGACTGTAGAATGCAAAAGTTTGTAAAAAGACTTAACAAATGCTTTGAAAAAGGTGATAACTATCAGTAAGTAATTTGTAATATACATTTAATTGATGAAAAGTTTTTTGAGTGAGTATGCCATTGTATCTTTACCTTTTGAAAACACTTTGTACATTCACTATTTAATATTTCAAGAAGTCAGACTTTACAGAGTAACGTAATGTTTAAAAAAATACTTACTTCTTCACTGTTTATTTTTTCTAAAAATTCTTCGTCTGGTTTGCCACACAAAAACATGATGCGTGTTAACTGATCAATATCTATAGCAAGTTAAGATTCTAATAACTACAAGAAGCACATAGACAGACTAATATTTAATAAAAATTAAATAACTATGCTTTCATACACAAATTAGCAAACAATGAAAATACAAAGCTTTTTTTTTGTGTGTGTGTTATTTAAATACAGAAAAGCCAGGCAAAGAAATAAGTTCCTTTTTAAAATGGGAACACAATTTCTACTAAAGCAATTTCAGATGATTAACCCAATCTTTACCATTTTCCCTTTTTTGTGGTGGTGGGGCACTTAATTTTTATTTCTAACTAAACAGTGGAGCTTTTCATTTTGATTGCAATACTTGAATTTAAATTGATTGTTATAAAAGTACCTATAAAAATAATTTTACCAATTAAAAATTAAATTCTACTTAAAAATCGATGGTTTCTATTCTTACATTTTAAGACAGAATTTCCTTTACTATTTGCTTCATAAAGTATAAAAGTAATTAAATTTGGAAAAAAATTATAAGTTTTGGCATATAATGAATGAGTTAATCTGATTACATGCATAAAATCCTTCTCAATTTATTATTAAAGAAAAATGTTTTTTTTTATACCTTGGAAAGTACTGCTACTACAGCAAAATTCACACGTTCAACTAAAAGCAAGGGCAATGGATGCATTAATATGCAAATCAAAAATTACCATACAATTTTTTTTTTCTATTTTCATTTTAATGATGCAACTTTTATTTAATATACAGAAGAAGATATTAAATAGCATGATAAAAATAACTGTATACTGAAATGATACTGATACCATTAAAAAAATATGGAATAATTAGTAAATAAAAATTTAATTCTAGAAAATTATGATTACCAAAGTTCTACAAGTAGATGCTTTATCTTTTATAAAGATCCTTGCAATGGATATAAATAAAAAAAATTAGCTAATTAATATCAATTAAAAAGAATTTATAAAACCTTAAACAAAAAAAAATAATAGATCCAAAAATCATAAACAAAAAAAAGATCTAAAGACAAATTCAGAAGAAACAAAATACTGTTAATGATTTTAAGAAGGAAAACGGTTATTTTTATCATCTGGACAGAAAGAATTGCCTTAAGCAATGGGTTGCTTCTTTAATATTCTCCTAAAATGAATACTATTTTATATTAATTTTTTGATTATGGCTTGATTTAAATATTACTTATATTCTTTAAATGAAGATTTTGTAGAAGAAACAAAAGATAAGTTTTTCTCTTTTTTTTAAGCAATTAGATCAAACAATACACCTCTTTTTCAAGTCCATCGTGCTACTTATCGTTGCTTACTCCTTAAAATAAAAATTCATAATACAATAGGACAAGGGTACTGTACTACAATACTACTATAGGATGATTTAAAATCTCATAGGGGAAAAAAAAACTTGAATTTGAAACTTGAATTAATAGCACAATTGTTATGTAATCTTACATGCAGAAAGGGAAAAAGTGAATAACTTGATGGTATGGCATCTGAACAACCTACAAAAACCATATTAATAATAAATACTTTTTTTTTTACTTTCCCACGACTTTTTTTTCCCCCTAGCTTACTTTAAAGTTTTTCACTTCCAACAACTCAAAATTCCACATTTTTAAAAGGCTTAAGATTTTGTATATCTATCAAATCATGTCTTTTGACTTTTGTGTGTGTGTGTGTGTGTATAAAAGTATCCCTGATTAGAGAAACTTTGCTTTATTTTTAAAAAATAAAGCAATCTTGCAATTTCAGCTTTTATATTATTTATTCAAGTTTTACAAAAAATATTAATTTTTTATGCAATTATTATTTACATAAATTTATTCTTTAATATCCAGTATGATTTTTTAGAAGTTATTGAATATTTCATAATATTTTGAATGAAATTAAACCACTTTTCTGCCAATACACTAAACAAAAGCTAATAGCTAATAAATCAGACAGCAGGAATATTATTTTCATGCTTCTTATTAGTCAAGCTATGATTTAAAAAAGCTTTAAAATCACATATAACAGCCCTTATATGGAGGGGGGGAGGAATCTTCCTTCTGTTCTATTTTGTACATGAAACAGAAAAAAGGAAGCAAAAAATTAACAGCGTCATTTTTTCAAACATGCAAGTTGGATCTAAACAAACATTTGGAAGCGAAACATCGCTTAGTCCAGATTAAAAAGAAAAAAGTTTAATGGGTACCTCTTCACTCATTATTTTTAACAGCAAGTGGTCATCAGGAGTTCCAACTAAAGACATGATGTGAATTAACTGATCCATGGCTGTAATCATTAAGGAAATTCCAAAGAAGGAGGACTGAGCTACTCATCTTTCAAAAATCTTCCTGTATGCTAATTTGTTTAAAACTTACATGGTTTTCATAAAAATATAAAAACCAGAACAGAAAAATTTACTGCTGGACTCCTCCTTCGTAATAATGTTTCAGGATCAAGCAACAAAAGAAACTATATTTATAAAATTTTTCTTCCTACAGCTCAAAATTCTATGATTATACCAATTTATATTTTTTAACTTGTAAACATATCTGTGGAACTAAAATAGCATATAATTAAGAAAGGATTCATAATAAATAAAATATTCCAGACTAAATTTCACATCAGGAACACATTGTCTGTATATTGAAAATAAATTTTTTTAAGTAAATTTCACTTGAAGTAAATAAAATTATATATATGATTATAATACACAAATAAAGCTTTTTTCTATATGCATCAAAATGCACCCAAATGCCAATGTATCTGTATGAATCAATTACACAAAAGATGCAAATCTATATAAATATATGAATAAAAAATAAAGGGAAAAAAAGGTTTTACAAAATATAAATTTATTTTAAACAATCATTTCTGAATACAAATATGTTAAGATTTCATTAAGATGCCAAGAGAAAAAAAATGTTTAATATACATAGCATAAAAAATTCTAGAAATTTCGAGATAGCTTCAATTTTTGTTTCTGTTATCAAAAAACAAATTATTTTTCATATACATGAATCAGAGGATGATCCATTTTCAGATCTTAGGAATGGTTATAATTCTCCAATAAACTCATTCATTGTTTCTAAGAATAAAATAAAACTCCTGAAATATTTAAATTCTATTATGATGTATCATGCAATTCATATTTTCCTGAGTTTTTAATAGCAAAATAAAATAATAAAACAAAATTAAAACTTCATTATAGATGCATTAATATTAACTTGTTGCAAGTAAATTTTAATAATTATCATAGGAATTTTTCATCTTTAAAATATAAATAAATTTGATAAAGGATACGATCAGTTCCAGGAAATAAAGTTTTTGAAGTTAGTAACTCTGCCATGATGCATCCAACAGACCAAATATCAACTGGAAAAAAAAATTATGCTAAATTTAAATGTATTTTGTTATTTTCTAACATTATAACTGGAATGGTTGCTAATGTATTTACAGCATTCAAAATCCACAGTGCATGTTTAAAAACTATTCTGACTCTTTCAACAAGTTATAACATCAAAATAAGTTTAAATCATGTGAGTGAAAATGAAACCAAAGAGTAATGAAAGTATTTAATTAGTTTTAATCATTTCATTTATTTATTCATTTCATTTACAATATAATATATTTTTTTTTTAAATACTTTGTGCACTTTTTTTTTCCGTTTTTTTTTTTTTTTTTTTTTTTGCTGCTAATGGATAATTAAAGACGATGTTTACATACTGAATTTACTAAACTGTTATCATATACAATTCAATTTTGTTACACCAGATTTGCAAGTTGCATAATGTAAGAAGCAAAAAGAGACTTGTACACAATTAATACTTATTTTTAAGATGTTCCTGAAATTGTTTTCTAAAACTCTAAGTATGA